>CALNHX010005033.1:0-115259 GCA_940337035.1 Agriotes lineatus
TTTGTACGTTGGCGGGATGTTCCAAACCAATTGGCAACAAATCCAACGACACAGTAACCCAAAAACTATTTTACAGATATAGCAGAGGAGCCAGTGTTGAAGCAATCAGACCACTTCGGCGATCTACAGGCTTCTCGGTTGGACATCCAACAGCATCTGTAGGAAGTAGCATGGAGAGCCATCCGACATCGCTCCTACTTCTCCCGCGGACAGCCATCAGCATCTTGGGAGCTACTACTATAAGTGTAGTTTATTAACAAATAGTGTGGTTACGAAAACATTCTACTTCCTCTGTGATTCTTAATGTGGAATTTGGTCATATGTTTAATCTCGAATTAAACAGGTTTAAATTCCATTTCAAAATTTAAGAAACAGTATCTTTAAAATTAAGTAGAGTATTTACGGAGATATTCTATTTTCTTTTGTCATTCTCAATCTTTAGTTTGGCAATATGTTTAATATCGCATTAAACAGGTTTAAACTCAATTTCAAAATTTAAGAAACACAGTTCAATATGTGTATTTATAAGTAGAGTATTTACGGACGGAGACATTCTCCTTTTTTTGTCATTCTTAATCTGGAGTTTGGCAATATGTTTAATCTCGAATTAAACAGACTTAAATTTCATTTCTAATAAATTTAAGAAATACGAGAATCCGTTCACAATTCGATGGTGCCAACCGTGCCTATGGTCACAATATCGGGTCAATCGTTTAAACGTTCTACTTCTATAGACATTTAGTCCAATCAAATAAAGATTCTTGATCGGAATAATTCAAAGTGAGCTGAATTTTTGTGGACACCTTTATTTAGTGTTTTCAAACAACCTCCGAAAAGTACCCTTGATTTGACCTTGAGCTTCGCGAGTTATAGGATGCAGATGTGGGAAGAATTTGGTTTTTCGCTTATATCTTCTTTTCTATTGACTTTAGGTATATGAAATTGTACAGAGAAATTGAAGGGCACAAAATTCTGTACAAAAAAGTACTGGGTGTTTTTTTTTGTACGACCGACCGTTTTCGCGTAGTATAGCGTTGAAGCTATGAGTCCAATACGAAGTACCCTATTCCAGACCACGTTTGAGGTTGAGCACGAGACGCGTTTTTTTGCTTTTCAGGACTCATCCACGGTCTCAGTCGGTCAAAATATCCTCTCTATTCTTAAAACAGTCAAAATAGAGTTATGTTAATCTTATTCATTCTCTTTTTCCCTCCTTCTATGTCGCGTTGTTCCAGATAATCCGTAGAAAATATCTCTAGTCGGTTTTCATTCTCTCCTTCATCAACTGGGTTTTCTAAGATGTCTTCAATTGCATTGGCATTTAAACACGATTGTCCGTTGCAATGACCATAAATTGACGAGCATTTAATCCCCAACTTTCTACATCCACACTATGGCCCACAACCTTTGGTGCAATTACAGAAGATCAGGTTCGCTCCCGCGGACAGCCATCAGCATCTTGGGAGCTACTACTATAAGTGTAGTTTATTAACAAATAGTGTGGTTACGAAAACATTCTACTTCCTCTGTGATTCTTAATGTGGAATTTGGTCATATGTTTAATCTCGAATTAAACAGGTTTAAATTCCATTTCAAAATTTAAGAAACAGTATCTTTAAAATTAAGTAGAGTATTTACGGAGATATTCTATTTTCTTTTGTCATTCTCAATCTTTAGTTTGGCAATATGTTTAATATCGCATTAAACAGGTTTAAACTCAATTTCAAAATTTAAGAAACACAGTTCAATATGTGTATTTATAAGTAGAGTATTTACGGACGGAGACATTCTCCTTTTTTTGTCATTCTTAATCTGGAGTTTGGCAATATGTTTAATCTCGAATTAAACAGACTTAAATTTCATTTCTAATAAATTTAAGAAATACGAGAATCCGTTCACAATTCGATGGTGCCAACCGTGCCTATGGTCACAATATCGGGTCAATCGTTTAAACGTTCTACTTCTATAGACATTTAGTCCAATCAAATAAAGATTCTTGATCGGAATAATTCAAAGTGAGCTGAATTTTTGTGGACACCTTTATTTAGTGTTTTCAAACAACCTCCGAAAAGTACCCTTGATTTGACCTTGAGCTTCGCGAGTTATAGGATGCAGATGTGGGAAGAATTTGGTTTTTCGCTTATATCTTCTTTTCTATTGACTTTAGGTATATGAAATTGTACAGAGAAATTGAAGGGCACAAAATTCTGTACAAAAAAGTACTGGGTGTTTTTTTTTGTACGACCGACCGTTTTCGCGTAGTATAGCGTTGAAGCTATGAGTCCAATACGAAGTACCCTATTCCAGACCACGTTTGAGGTTGAGCACGAGACGCGTTTTTTTGCTTTTCAGGACTCATCCACGGTCTCAGTCGGTCAAAATATCCTCTCTATTCTTAAAACAGTCAAAATAGAGTTATGTTAATCTTATTCATTCTCTTTTTCCCTCCTTCTATGTCGCGTTGTTCCAGATAATCCGTAGAAAATATCTCTAGTCGGTTTTCATTCTCTCCTTCATCAACTGGGTTTTCTAAGATGTCTTCAATTGCATTGGCATTTAAACACGATTGTCCGTTGCAATGACCATAAATTGACGAGCATTTAATCCCCAACTTTCTACATCCACACTATGGCCCACAACCTTTGGTGCAATTACAGAAGATCAGGTTCAAAAGAAAATCCGGAGCGGGAGCTTGCATTGTTTTCTTTGGTTCCAATACATCGTTCCTCAATGTCCATCGGCACTCAATAGGGTTTAATTCATTCCTCAGCCACTTTTGTATTTGAAAATAGACTATGTAAAGGTGCTCTTTAGCTGCACCATATGTTGGCGGTAATAAATTCAATTTCACCGGCTTACTTTACGTATTAATTTCGTGAAACGCATGTAACGATATTAATCAATGGAAACTTCTTGAATTAGAGCACTATATAATGCCAGTAAAATTTTAATCCCATTGGAAGAAATCAATTCGTGTGCAGAATCTATTTTCCTGAAAACTTGAGCCGCAGCTTGCAAATCTTGGCAGATTTCTAACAGCTACAAAGCTGTCGTTTTACCTTTACTAAAAAAAGCTGAATTTGTGCCACACCCGGAGACAGCATGTAAAAATAAAAAATGATGTTTACTGGATTTATATTGGTAACAACTTTGGGATGAGTAAATTCTTTGTGGAACTTTTCCTCTGCCTGGCTTCACAAAATAAATTTCTCCATCAACTAGGGTACGAGCTGTCAGGAGTACCAAGAGATCTGCATCTTCCCCGACAACAACAGTTTTATTTTGAGGCGATTCTTCAAGTGCTGTTTCAATGATTAAAACATCGGCATCATCTTCAGATTGCTTGACACGGATAGTATGGACCTCAAAATGCTTAGCCAACATGCAAATCAATCTGGTTTTATTGCTGTTATTAGCAGGAAATGTATCTTGGCTTACCATTGCGTTCATTGTTTCATCGAACAAGATTTCGACCGATGACAATTTAGAAGATCTACGAAGTTGTTCCATACTTTTCACACTATTGCTGCTGTTTGAATATCCATGGAAGACTATAATTGTATTTGGACCAAAATGTTGCTGTACCGGGTGGCCAATTAAGAAGGGCACTCGGCCCTATCTCGAAAAGTAATTGTCGTAAAGACTTGGGGTAAAAAAATTTATGATTAAAGCGGCAAAGAGAAAATGCTGGAAATTATTTTTAAGTTTCTAGAATGGCCGCCAGGAGGCGTAATCGCATTCTTGAATTTTAAATCCCGTTTTTTGAGAAATATTCTTATATTACAGTTAGCTAAAATGGACACCGTTTTAAAGCTGAGATAAATTCGATTCTTTTTTGTTAAATGCTTTTTGCTCAATCTCTTAAGGGAAAGTGGTGGGGGGTGTCCGAACATTTTCGGAAAGAAATGTCAATAACTTCAAAATGGCTGAACGGATTTTGTCAAACTTGGAGTCGTTGAAAAGGGCATTTCTTAGGCTATCAATGCTGCCTTGAGCGGATTGATTTAGATTGCTTGTGTCGCCGCTAGAGGGCGTTTTGCGACAACACTACAAATGAAATGGATTTTCTCAAAAAAATTAAATGCAACGATATCACTTTTATTGGAACAAAAGATAGCCAAATAAGGGCCTAACACGCTAGTGAAAACCGCATTTCGATATTTGTTTCCTAACCTAAAATATCAGTAAAGGAAATTACAAATCGAAATAATGTCGCATCTTTGTGAATATTATCAGTATACCTGCCATTATTAAATCCTAATTATCCTTCTTTTAGCAAAATATATATAAATTTACTGTTAAAATACCAACATTATATTTAAAATGTCAATAATAATTAATCCTTTATCTAATAGAGTTGTCTGTCCGGGACGCTGTTTTGTCTGTCCGGGACGCTGTTTCAGCAGCCAAACCGTAAGAGATAGATAAAAAAGTTATGAAAGTTATATGTTTGGAATGGTCATGTCAGGTCAGGAACCGAATTTCAGTCACGTGACACTTCCGGTTTTCGAGAAATCACGTGATTTGAAAACCGGAAGTGTCACGTGACTGAAATTCGGTTCCTGACCTGACATGACCATTCCAAACATAACTTTCATAACTTTTTTCTCTATCTCTTACGGTTTGGCTGCTGAAACAGCGTCCCGGACAGACAAAACAGCGTCCCGGACAGACAACTCTATTAGATAAAGGATTAATTATTATTGACATTTTAAATATAATGTTGGTATTTTAACAGTAAATTTATATATATTTTGCTAAAAGAAGGATAATTAGGATTTAATAATGGCAGGTATACTGATAATATTCCCAAAGATGCGACATTATTTCGATTTTTAATTTCCTTTACTGATATTTTAGGTTAGGAAACAAATATCGAAATGCAGTTTTCACTAGCGTGTTAGGCCCTTATTTGGCTATCTTTTGTTCCAATAAAAGTGATATCGTTGCATTTAATTTTTTTGAGAAAATCCATTTCATTTGTAGTGTTGTCGCAAAACGCCCTCTAGCGACGACACAAGCAATCTAAATCAATCCGCTCAAGGCAGCATTGATAGCCTAAGAAAAGCCCTTTTCAACGACTCCAAGTTTGACAAAATCCGTTCAGCCATTTTGAAGTTATTGACATTTCTTTCCGAAAATGTTCGGACACCCCCCACCACTTTCCCTTAAGAGATAGAGCAAAAAGCATTTAACAAAAAAGAATCGAATTTATCTCAGCTTTAAAACGGTGTCCATTTTAGCTATCTGTAATATAAGAATATTTCTCAAAAATCGGGATTTAAAATTCAAGAATGCGATTACGCCTCCTGGCGGCCATTCTAGAAACTTAAAAATAATTTCCAGCATTTTCTCTTGGCCGCTTTAGTCATAAATTTTTTTACCCCAAGTCTTTACGACAATTACTTTTCGAGATAGGGCCGAGTGCCCTTCTTAATTGGCCACCCGGTACATAATGTACATAAGTTGTACAAATGAAATTAAAAGAATCATTTCGATGCCATACCACTCTGTGTAAGAGAAAGCCGCCGTCAATTATATAAGTTGCATTTTCAAAATCAGGTCGAGATGTTCAAAGTTGCGATTTCCTTGAATTATTTTATTTTGGGAACACTGTTGTCTTAATATTGTACGAAAAAGACCCTTCGATTTAGCTGATGCTATATTTTTACATTTCAGACCTCAGATTAGTTGTGGAACTCGGGATTTCAGTAGTGTTATCCTTCAGATCAACGTTCATGGCGAGTTTTCGCAGAAACGGTCCGTCCTACAGAAAAAACTACCAAGTACTTTTTTGTACAGAATTTTGTGCCCTTCAATTTCTTTGTACAATGTCATATACCTAAAGTCAATAGAAAAGAAGATATAAGCCCAAAACCAAACTTTTCCCACATATGCACCCTATAACTCATGAAGCTCAAGGTCAAATCAACGGTACTTTTCGGATGTTGTTTGAAAACACCAAATAAAGGTGTACACAAAAATTCAGCTCACTATGAATTATTCCGAAAGTTTGCCGTAATTTTTTCTAATTTGACTGGACTAATTCATTTAAGAGTTTTACTGTATGTATTGAAATGTCTATGCATTTTCTCGTCATCGATGTTACAAAGTGCAATATTGTATTTCATGTCATATAATGGATTTTTGGTAGTTATTCCAGGATGAATTATACTTTATTACTTCTCTCGGCTGAAAGACGAAGGAAGTATTGTAATCATAAAAAAATCACCTTCCGGGATTCCTTCAGATCTTCACGTTTCAAGGTCCCTAGATGACGAAATATCTATTTAAGTAACAAGGAATGTAAGGACCTATTAACATTTGAGGTAGGCAAGTATAAGCAAGACGAAGTCGCAGCTTGTTGCCTGCCGAAAATGTTAATAGACGATACATTCCGAGTTATCTTATTATATTTTTCCCGCTGCTTATCGAAATTTTCCTAGAATTTTGAAAAAATCCTTTGGTTTGTCACCTGTCACAAGGATTAGTTTTCGTAAGTCGTGTTACCTGTGACTGTCACATGTCACATAAACACTTGCAATTTATAAACAAAACGTCTAAATCTCTACGAACTTAATAATAATATTAAGTTCCGTTGTCAAGAAAAAGCAGCAAACAAATATAATCACCGACTTACACGTTTTGTTACTAAGGCTGTATCACTGATTTACATGATCAGCAGCGGGAAAAATAGATTTCCTTAATTCCGTTTGTCTGCCTGTCTGTCTGTTGGCAGTATAACTTAAAAACTATTTGTCGGAGGAAGACGATATTTTGTATACAGATTATATATCTACCTCGTATGAAACAGGTATAATTTCATACAAATATATTCAGGGTGAGTACCTTAAAAAAATAAAATTTTGTTTATTCTTGAGTTAATTTTAAAATAGGTCAGGCTTTACATTTTCCGAAAACAAGATTCAACCGATACATGATAGTGTCACAAAAGAGTAAAAACGTTTCAACAATAACACTGTTCTGTTCAAGAGAGGCGCGCCCAAACTTATTTCGTAGAGGTTCGGTGGCGTAGTTGTATTTATCGATGCAGATACGATCTTTACCCAGGGGTGCGGTTCCGATCGCTCAGATGCGACGGGTTCAAACCCCAGCGGGATAAAACAATTTTATTTGAAAATGTATTTAATTTATGAGAAACGTGAAGATATTTTTTCTCCTAACTTAATTGATTGTTAAAATTATTAGTGTCACAATGTCGACGGGGGAATTTCTAGGTAAAGCCTTTTACAGATTTTATTAGAAAACTAAGAAACAGGATTCCTGTTAAATAAACTAGCAAGAGTTCAAATAAGAAGAAAGCTACTCAAAATTAAATTACTATCAATATCCGAAAGGTAAGGTAGGCTAAAAATAACGAATGAATGAATGTTTTAAATCTTTCTTATACTTTGATAGGGTTGCATAAATGATGTGGATGTTGTAAACATTCTGAAAATTCCAGTATATTTTATTTTTAGAATTGTATTGTAATAGTAATTTACGATGCAAGTAACGTTATCAAGCTTTTTACATTACGAGAGAATAGTTTGAATGAACGAGCGACGTTAGGAGCCAGTTCTTTAAAATTCTCGAGTAATGTAGAAAGTAGATAACGTTACGTATATCGTAACACGGTTTATTTTATCCTAAAATACTAATCTTTATCAAAAAACAGGAAAAATGGTTATTAATGACACTTACAACAGCGAGTGGTGGTGTCACTAGTAAGATAAAAACTCAATACTGTATTGTTGATAGCGCTGTCAGGTTATGTTAAATTTGAGATTTTCAGGTTAAATTTACGTCAGTTTGTGTCAAATAACAAACAAATCCTAACCTACTAACATCGAATTTGACATAGACTGACAATACACTTCAGTGCTGTCAACATGTGATTAAATGCTAATAAAGTATCATTATGTTATTTTTCTTATCAACACTAGTGTTGTTAAATGCATCTTAACGCCACTCTTTGCTAAGGAGTTATTGTCATAATAACATAATAGGATAAAATAAACATATTTATGCTTGAACAATTAGCTATACAGTATCATCCATTATGAGTTTGAATTAAAGTCTGCAACAATTAGACTAATTACTTTCTTAAAGAAAATACATGCTGTGTTTACATTTACATTTAAATTTCTTCCTTTAGACATAGCAATTGTTAAAACACCGTATAACTGCTACTAAATTATAATTATAGCGTTTTTACACCTTGTTCTTTTTTTACTTAATTAAAATTTAGCTCAGTACTTATAAAGGTGAAAATATTATTGAGCGTTATACTCCAGTGTGCCTTCTCGTGATTTTTCCTCATAAGTAGCAAACTCAAACAGATTGCCCGTTGCAGCCATAAAGTTCGTCAGAATTAAATGACCAGAACTCGGAGGAATTTTAAAAACGTCTCATATGTTCCGGAAAATTTAACTCGGGAATGGCTAAGCTTATTTTTTAAATGAATTAGCAGTCTAGTCTGGGAGCCAGGGCCATTATTCTTGAGAGCCTTGTAAATGCTCTCAATTATCCTGGTTTCCTTTAAGGTGTTCATCTATATTTCAAGGTAAAAGTGACTCGCCGCGACTTGACTACCGAAATAATGTCTACCCACCTTTTTCACGTTTACCGCAGTCTGAATTTTGTGATTGTATTTCACCGATAAACGCTTAGGGAACAAATATCGTGCAGACAAACGGGAATACGAATTTCGAACGCCTCGAGCCCAAACCTTGGACACCCACTACACGAGATCGAACAACTTTTATTTAATAATCGTGAAAAGGAAATGTTTGTATACTCGAACAATTTGTACAGTTAATGGAAGAGCTGGTAGTAGGTTTATATATGTGTAGTATTTATAGATCTGTTAACAATGGGTATGTTCTCCTTCACCCGCAATTAGAATAATGGGGAGGTAGGTGAAGTTCGATTCATAATGGCAGGTTCCATTAACATAACAGAAAATTGCTGTCAGTGCATATTTACTACTTCCGTATCATCAATGAGAGATGGGCCTGCTTTCTACTATTGTTGTTTTGAGAAGCACTGCACGCAATGGTAAATTCAAATTTTTACTGCTATTAACATTACTTTGGTAAAATCTCCTAAATACTGTTTTTATAAGGTTTCCGGCAGTTTCAAACTATAATATGTGCTGGTAGTCTACTCCCATAATTCCATACCTACGATACCGTTTGTTGTAGGGTAATAATGCAATTTCCGGCATTAATTAAATATGTTACTGGAGAATTTGACAGTAGGCCTCCTACCTTCTTTTGTGTTATTACAGTGTCTTTGTTATTGGGTACTTTTATTTCCTGAAATCGAATGAAGAGATTGAAATACATACCACAACGTAGTAAGTGTTGCAAGCTAAGATCGTTTTCCTGTTTCGGCATTGGACTTATGAAACATGTTATATTTTTTTTTTTTTTTATTATTAATTATTTAAAGTGCCCTAACAACTGTGATTTTAGACACTTATTACAGTTTGTTTACACTTATATGTTACAGTACAAGTTAGTCAGTTTTAAGTATTTAAAAAGGTTTTGAATGCTGGTTTTACTATTATTTAATACATTTTGTATCTCGAGACCTTCGATATTGCACAACTTTCTTTCTTCGGAGTATTTTGTACAGCTACACAAGATGTGTTTGACAGTGATGTTTGTAGCGCATTGATCACATTCTGGAGGTGGTTCTCTTCGCAGCAGGTATCCGTGTGTCAGTAAACAATGACCTATTCTTAATCTACTGTACACTACTTCTTCCCTTCTTTTAAGTGGTAGCTGTGGGATGCAGTTCTCTGGTGTATTCTTGATTACTCTCAGCTTGTTGTCTTGACTTTGGTCCCAGTAGGCATACCATTTCTTATTGATTATGTTTCTTTGCTCTGATTTTAGGTCATATATTGGTAAGTTCTTATCATCAATGTCCTGTTTTATTGTTGCTTGCTTTGCTGCGCGGTCTGCGGCTTCATTTCCATGAATACCGATATGTCCAGGGATCCATATAAATGTTACAGACTTATTTGACTTTCGTAGTTGGCTGAGTATATCATGAATTTTTATTGTATACGGGTTGTCGCTATATACATTTTCCAATATTTCAGTGGCACTTAAAGAGTCCGTTAAAACCAGGAAGTTGGCTTCTGAACGTTTTAGGGCAAACTCCAGTGCCATTTGAATTGCGTGAAGCTCTGCTGTGAAGACCGATGCACTATCACTGAGCTTAAAACTTTCGGAATAGTTGCCGTATGTAAATGCACTTCCGGTGTTTCCGTTTGTTCTCGAGCCGTCGGTATATAGATGTTCATAGTTTGGGAATTCACTAACAAGTTCGTTTAGTTTTGTTTTATAAATTACTGGTAGGGTATCATGTTTTGGGAATTGTGTGAGTTCTATCCGTGTTTGGGGTTTTTTTTGTGTCCATGGAGGGGTGGTTTGTGGTAAGTGGAATAGGTTGCTATGGTTTATCTGTAGTTCATTCCTTAAGTTTAGCGCGCGAATATTATAAGGGGGTATGATATAGGGCCTTAGGTGATATAGATTTTGATAATGAGGTTGGACTACAGAGAGGTAATTGGGGTGTTGATTGTTAGTTGTAACCGTGAGCGTATAATTTAGTAGCTGTAGCTTTCTTCTGTACTCTAGTGGCATCTGGCCAGTTTCGCTGTAAAGGCTTAGAATTGGACTACTTCTGAAGGCTCCCATTGCTATTCTTAGACTTGTATTATATACAGAGTCTAAAACTTTTAGGATGTTAGGTTTTGCCCCTCCGTATATGAAACTAGCGTATTCCAATTTGGATCTAACCAGGGTATTGACTAAAGTCATAAGTGTATCCCTCTTTGCTCCCCAATGATTATGGGAAACAACCTTAATTATGTTTAGAGCTTTTTTGCAGTTATCTTTTATATGGCGGAGATGTGGTGTCCATGTTAATTTCTGATCGTATATTACTCCTAGATAGCGCATTTCCGTAACATATTCGAGCGGTTGTCCATTTAAGTTTAATATGGGGTTTTCGGGATTGTGCTTTCTTGAAAAGTGGATACTTTTTGTTTTTTCTATTGAAAATTTAAGTCCATTGGTCATGCTCCAATGTTGTAGATTATTTAGAGAATTTTGTAAGGATGCTTGAACTCGTTTGATGTCTGAATCTATGGAGTATATTATAATGTCATCCGCAAAAAGTAATACTTTAACTGGGTTTTTAACTGCTTCTATTATATCATTTATTGCGATTAGGAATAGGGATACACTCAGAACTGATCCCTGTGGAACGCCATTCTCTTGGAGTTGTTTCTTGGATAGTGTGTTTCCGATTCTAACTTTAAACGTTCTGTCAGACATAAAATTTTCAATAAAATGCACCAGTCTTCCTTTCAATCCCCACTCCACTAAAGTTTTTTTAATTTTGAATTTCCAAGTCATATCGTAGGCTTTTTCGAGGTCTAAGAAAATAGCTATTATCTCTTGTTTAGTTACAAAGGCGTTTTTAATTTCCATTTCCAATTTTGAAAGTTGATCTAGTGTGGACCGTTTCTTACGGAAACCGCTCTGTTCGACAGCTAGTTTGTTTTGGTCTTCTAAGTACCAGGTTAGCCTTCTGTTTACCATACTTTCTAGGAGTTTACATAACGTATTTGTTAAGGATATTGGGCGATAGCTATTCGGAGACGTAGTTTCTTTATTCGGCTTTAGTATCGGGATTATTATAGCGTCCCTCCATAAACTTGGATATGTGTTGCTACTCCATATATGGTTATATAGCTTTAAAATGGTGTTTTTCGAGGAAGAAGGTAGATTTTTCAACATTTCGTAGTGAATTGTATCCGGGCCAGGAGATGAGTCTTTGGTATTTTGTAGGGCGTCTTGCAATTCATCATATGTAAAGCAGCTATTATAAATTTCTAAGTTGTCGTGAGGTATTTTGAAGGGTTGTCTTTCTATTCTTTCTTTGTAATCTATGAAGGAGGGGTCATAGTTGTCTGAGTTAGAGGTATGGGCAAATGTATTACTAATTGTATCGGCTATTTCTTTGTCGGTTGTTAGGATATTCGAGTTGATTTTGAGTGCTGGTATATTAAAGTACGTTTTTGTTCCCTTTATCCTTCGAATCTTGTCCCAGACTTCTTTATTACTTGTTGTTGCGTTTATTGAACTTACATAGTTTTCCCATGATTTCTGTTTGCTATTTCTAACAACCCTTCTAGCAATTGCTCTTGCTTTTTTGTATTCAACTAAGTTTTGTATGGTTTTAAACTTTTTGTATTTGTTGAATGCTTTATTTTTAATTTTTGTTACGTGATTGCATTCAGCATTCCACCAGGGTACTTGGTACTTTTGGTCATTGAATTGGCATATAGGAATTGATAAGGAAGCTGCCTCTAAGATTTTATTAGTAATTTGTGTTACACTTGTTTCTATATCATCTTCTTCTGAAAATAATATATTGTTTAGCTCCATTTTTTCGGTAAAAAGGGTCCAATTAGCATTAGCTATTTTCCATTTTTGTGGAGTTGAGTGCTTCGATAAATTTATACTTGTATTTAGCAATATCGGGTAGTGGTCGCTTCCATATAGACTATGAAGCGGTGACCATGTTAGGAGATGGCTTAGTCGTGCATGACAGAGAGATAAATCAATGGCCGAAAATTTTGTTGTTTTAAAATCAAAATGTGTAGGGCGTCCGTCATTAAGGAGTGTCAGGTGGTTGCTGTTGTCTAATATGTCTTCTACTATTCTTCCTTTGCCGTTTGTTTTCTCGCTTCCCCAGATGCTGTTATGTGAGTTAAAATCTCCAACAATTATATACGGGATGGGTAAGTTGTTAATTAGGTTTTCCAGTTCCGTACTTTCCAGTTGGTAGTTCGGTGGTATGTATATATTGCATATTACCCATTTCTGCGGAAGATATATTTGTATGGCAACTACTTCAAGGTTTGTATGGAGCTGTACAGTTTCCGAGTGTATTTCCTGTTTTATAAAAGTGCTGACTCCGCCCCAGGCTTGGTTTGCACGATATTTGTTGTAGGATTTATATCCTTTTAAGTATGGCGTTCTTTCTTGTTTTAAGTGCGTTTCTTGTAAACATAGTATGTTCGGCTGTTGATCTTTAAGAAGTTGTTGTATCTCGTTTAGTCGGGTATAGTAACCATTACAGTTGAATTGAATAATTTTCATCCTTAATCTGTTTGGGAAAGACAGTCCATTTGGGACTGGGACTGTTCCGAAGTGTCATCGCCATCTGCTTCTCTTCTGAGACTCTTTTTAACGATGCCGATTATTCTTGTAAACTTATACTTAATGCGGCGATGTATTAAGGAGGCATATAGGTCTGTGAGGTTATCGAGGAAGCGGTTTACATCTCTTGTGTATTTTCTTGTGACAGTTAGTGGATCGGGTGCGTTAGATACTTCTAATATATATTTTTTAAGTTCGTCGTATGTTATGCCGTAGACATCTTCTTTTGTTTTAAGAAGATCTTGTAATGGTGCTAGCTGTTCGTCTATTGTTGGTTTGTCCTCTACTGTGTTAGTTTTTGCTTTTTTATTGGTACTTTTTGGTGGTTTAGGTTTTTTAATTAATTCCAGTTGCTCGTTGGTTTGTTGCTCTTCCATATTTTCAATTACTTCACCTGTACAAGATTCCAGGCTGGTTGATTGAAGGGGTCTTTTTTTCTCGTTCTCAGTGGAGGTCGAAATTTGGTTGTCTGTAGTATTGGAGATACATTTAGTTGATATATGGCCAGATTGGTTACATTTATAACATTTTTGTATATCTTCCTGAATGTAAATTCGGTATTGGTCGTTATCGTATGATATAATGGTAGATTCGGGTATGACTAGGTTATCATTTGGAGCTATGTATGTGAATCTTCGAAAGCTAAGAATGTGTGCATATTCTTGTTCTGGTATTCCTACCTTAATAGCATAAATTGGGGAGACTGTCTTCAGACCTATTTCTGCGAGTTTTTTTTCTATATGAGAATTCGGAATAGATGGACAAATGTTTGAGATGATAATCTTTTTAGCAGGGGTTATAAGCTTGCGCATAGTTGTTTGTTGCCCAGCTACATTTATTATCTCTGTTTTCCCTAATAAGTATTCTACCATTTCTTTAGACGATAAGTATATGCAAATTCGACCATTTGCCAATCTGGATGCCGCTAGTATGTTGATAGGTTTTACTATTTGCCCTAGAGCGTATATATATTCTTTAATCTGTATGCCGTCTATTGAATTGATAATAATGGCTTGATCTTTTTGTGGGTATTTAATTTCAGGTGTTTTTTGGGTTATTTTAGAATAGCTTTGATTTTCTGCATTAACTGTGGCGGTATTTTTGTTTACAGCTACATCCCTTTGGCTGGGGATCCTGCTATTATTTCCTGTTGCGGAATTCATTTTAGGTAGGGGTGGGTTTGTTTTGTAGGTATAAAAAGAAATGTTTTGGGATAAGGAATGAGATTGGGCTGCAAGGTTCCCCCGAAGGGGCCCGCGTTTTATATATTTTTATTTAGTGGTGTGAATTTAAATGTTCAGGCTACAGTGTTATCTTACCACGCCAGCACTCTTGCAACAAAACACTCGAGATTAGCAGCGGTCGCGGTAACGTCTGTTCGCATTGAAGGCTCAAATTGAACATCGACTGAATATTGAAATTGACGTTCAACAAAATAGTGACAGCCGTTAATCCAGTACGTTCAGGTTTTGTTTACGTTCTATTGTACAATACGGTGCAGTTTTACGTTTAACTCGTATTTAAATATATAATTTTAATAAGGGTGTGAATTAAAATAATTCTACAAACAATTAAATTAGAAAACTCAAACACCAACCTTAAAAATAAATCATAGCCAACTTCCAACTTCTCTCCAAATTAAACGTATAGTTTCAAAACAAAGCTCCGACCACGCCCTGTAGCTGTTAGAAAGTGATGTCGGAGGCAGATGACTGCCCAAAAGTGACAACGTGAATATTAAAAAACACAATGAATGGACCTAATTTAAATTATTGTAGAAGTGAAGGTTAGCTTTTCGCATGTTTTTTCCTATTTATTGTTATCAAATCGATTATTTAGATACAGTTTAAGTTTCATACAATTATAAGGTAGATAAATAATCAATTTATTAACGTGTTCTCCATGTTTTAACCTATGAACATAAATATACAAAATCGCGAACAAATAAACAAATATATTTTTTTCGTGCAGTTACGGTTATAATTTTTGCAAATTATGTGTTACAATTTGTGTTGTAACAAGAAGCGAAAGCTTTCCCTGTTTGTGAGCTATTAGGCCCAAGCGGGCTCTTGTCTTAATCTTTTTTTAAGGATTAGCGGCGAGTGGTAGAAACGCAAGCTGCTCGGTCAAGGCTCTACATGGGCGAAACCCGTAGTGTCAGAAAAGACACAGAGAAACAAAAGTTAGATTAAATCTGGGGAAGTTAGGTTAGCTTAGCAGAAGTTTACGTGGGTCAGCCAAGATTAGATTGTTGTAGAGAAATGAAATTAAGTTATGCGACCTTGCCATTGTGCTGTTTTTAACCCAACCCCAAACTTGAGCACCCACTTGTCCTGTTATTATTACCTAGTGTGAGGAATAGCTTTCTCCAAACGCCACCTTGGAACTGTGAAGAGGGTCGAGGTCGGCTAGGGGTAGGTTGCTTTAAGCAAATTATGATTTGTTATTAAAAAGGGCCGTTTAATCGAGCATTGCGAAAAGATAATGACAAAAAGTGGCAGCTTAGCTAGGTTATGGCAAAGGAATGAAATTTGTCTTAAAGTTGCACGCTCAGCACAAGATTGATCTGCAAAATAAAATCAAAACAGAAGATGTATAGATTGAGTTCGGAAAACTTCATTTTGCTAGGTAGGGGTTGAACATGACAATTTGTAGGCCCGTTTTACTGGAAAATGTCACAAAACAAACTTATTTTCGGATTATACATTCAGAAAAATCTGCGTTAACTTATTTGCTAATGTAGTAAATTTAATAAATATTTTACCCCAATTTCAGTGACAGTGTGGCCATACGGTGGTCACGTTTTCTATTCGATGAAATCAAAATAGGCCATTAGTTTTCCAATTTATTGTCACTTTTAATACTGTACAGAATGATTAGTTACAAAAAGTTACTAATGTCAAAATAAGACATTGGCATTTTATAATTTATCAAATGTAGTTTAGTTACTGAACACTGTTTAAGTGTCAAATAGTCATTTACGATACAAGTGCGTAAAGCTATTCTTTAGTCACGAGTGGGGTAGAGTTTAAACGCGAATGAGCGAGCGTTTTAAGCCCCACGAGTGACTAAAGATGCTTTACGCATGTATATCGTACAATATTTTATCTACGATAGAATCTAGAAAACATGGTAAATATAAAAAAAAATTAAATGTAAATTAGGATTACCAGTAACCGGTCCTAATTTTGCGTGTTTAAAAAATTTTAAAACACGTTGCTATTGACAACGTGCCTAATGAAATATTTTAAATACGTTTCTATTGACGACGTAAACTAATGAAAACATGTTATTAAACAGTCGTTTTACAAAATTAAAACTGCCAACTAAAAGGCAATTTTACACACTGTCGTAGATACATAGATTTAGTTATATTATTTGTGTTATTTTATACACAAAAATAAAGTAAGTAATAATGCAAACTAAATTTTAACCAAGTAATAATTTTGACTTTAGTAATTTTTGCTACACTTTTTATTACATCACCATGGTTTCCCGCACAAACTTATTTTGACGTTGGCAAAAACATGACGGTCAACAATCGTATGGCCATACTGTGATTATATAGTCACTATAACCCCAATACACCACTGCCTGTTGCGCGGAAACATTTAGAATATGGTGATTGAACTACATTATAGAGAATTATTGAACGGTCGCAAATTTTTCTGCGAACAGAAAAATGTAGCAATAACACAACTTTTGAAAAAAAATATTACAACTGAAAAATGTAAAATTCTAGGTGACAAATGGTGTCGATCGCTAAATAAATCGGATATATAGAATATTCTACCAAACATTTGGAATGGGAGAAGAGGTTATTTTTTTCGTCTACCATTTGTGAAAATGAATCATATTAACTCTAAAAATATGACCGAAAGTAATTTTTGTCGTCTCTTGGGCCGCTATAGTATATTACATAACAAGCTTCGAAAATGGCATACGAGTATATTGTACGAGTATATTTGAGAAACGAGACGAAACGTAGCGAACCCGAGTAACTTACAATACGAGTGTATGATACACTTTCACGCGAGTTATGTATACGCAATTTTTCCCACAACCATAAAAAGGACACATTTTTGCAATTTAATAAATGACAGCTTTATTGTGTCAACTGACAATGTCAGTAGATTTTTCGCAGTTTTTAGGTTAAAATGACATATTTAGCCCACTGTACAACTGTGAATTGTGCATTTTTACTTCCTTTTACAATAAAGGAAGTATTGGATTCACCCCAAAAATTCGAAATTTAGTTTTCAACAGATCTTCACGTTTTAGAGTCCCCTGATCCCAAAAAACATATTTTTTTTTCATTGGTCTGTCTGTCTGTCTGTCTGTGTGTCTGTCTGTGAACAGAATATCTCAAAAACGGAAAGAGGTATGGCGTTGAAACTTCATATATAAGTTTTGTGTACTATGTAGATGCGACAGCAAGCTTTTGAAGAAAATCGCATAACCGGAAGTAAATGTTTACTCTTGTGATTTTTCAGTTTTTTCGATTTTTTCAAAAACGGCTCTAGCGATTTTTTTTAAACTTTACATTTTTATTACATTTTTAATGTGTATTGCTGTGAGATGTGATTTTCAAATTGAATACTTCTAAAATGGGTTTCTTTTGTTTTTTTTTCTATTTTTTTTATTAACTCCTATTTTAAATAGAACACTCGGTATATTATTCCATTTTTGAATTGAGCTTAAAATTCTAGAGAAAATTTGTCTCTTGGACTAACACTCTATTTTGTACCGTTTTTGTAAAATTTGTAATTTTTGAAAATTTTTGACAAATGCTTAAAAATTTAAAATAAAATTTTTGGCTAATTATCAGATCACTGTAAAAGGAAGTTGTGTGCGTGTATCACACCAGATTTTTTAATAACAAACACGTTCGTTATGATAACGACCGGGTGAATTTCGTGGCTACTTGACTGTAAGGAAACTGGCACTTTCGTATGTGGGCGTGGGAAAAACTCATATACCGGGTGAGTTTTTTAAAGTGTTACAAGGCAATATCTCGAGAACGGTTTTAAATATTTTTATGAAATTTTGGTGAGGTAATAGGGATATGGGGGGACATATTTAAACATATTTTTTTATATTTTACCCCTTTCTGTTTTGAGGGGTGGGGGTTAACTGTGTTTTTGTTTCGAAAATTCAAATCTACGTGAAAAACTACATATATGTACAAAACATTTTTGGATTTGCGGTTTCGGTTACGGAATTATGATTAACTAAATATTGATTGATTGAATTTAATAAAAAAAAAACGAATAAGTCAAGTTCACTTATTTCAGAATTATTATTCGTTTCCATGCAAATGAATTATTTTTATTTAAGTCAGTTGAGAATTTTGACGTTTTAACGATTATTATTCTTTTTTATTTTATAACGTAATTAATCAATATTCCGTAATCAAAAAAGCAAGTAAAAAAATTGTATGTACATTGTACACATATGTAGTTTTTCACGTAGATTCGAATTTTAGAAACAAAAACACATTATCTCATTTAAAATTCCAAAGTTACCCCCCTATTCCTCAAAATAGAGAGGGGGGTAAAATGTAAAAGATATGTTAAATATGTCCCCCCATATCCCTATTACCTCCGCAAAACTTCATGAAAATATTTAAAACCGTTCTCGAGATATTGCCTTGTAACACTTTAAAAAACTCACCCGGTATAGCAACACGATTTGGTAGTTTTTTATATTCTAGACACCTTTGACTGTCATTTCCGTACTTTGACGTTTTACATATATTTTTTTGTACTCCCACATGTAAATATTATGTTTTCTTCATAATCTACAGAATGGATAAATAGGCAATTGTAGTTAACTGAACGATTATGATTTCGTATCCACACACGGGCGGATATGAAATCCACCAATCACAAACCACGTTAGTCGTGGTTACCTAGGCAACTTTCATTTATTGTTTGTTTTGTTATGGGAACGCCCTGCTGATTTATGTGTGGCAAACGTCTACGACGTTTGTCAAACAATTGGTGGTGTGGTTATGGGCAAGATAAAATGTCAATAAATGTAATCTATCAAACAAATAGTTAAAAATGAGATTCTAGTGACGAATCGATTAACGGTACTCCGCCAGATATTCGTTCAGCAGCTAATGAAACGTACGACACGTTATTACACCAGAAATAGAAAAGTAAATACGAATTTACTCACAAGACGTTCGGTAAGATTCTAAAAAATCCTTGGTTCCTATTTTTATTTTCATTGATAGGCCGTAGAAAAAATATACTGTACAATTCGAGTGGAATGTCCATACTGCCTTCCGATGATTGAGCACTCCGCCTCCGCCGTCGTGCTCAAACTTCATCACCGTGCGATATGTTCTATATCATATCCACTCTCGTTGCACAAACTACTATTATTAAACGTCAGTTCAAATCAAAGTTTGGAATTAAAACAGATAACAAAAGTGTAAAATAACAATAAGTTCTGAATAATTGCAATTTTGTGAATAATTGAAAATGAATGGCAACTCAGACAATGACTATGAATTTACGAATATGCACCAGACTTACAAGAGGAAGCTATCAAAGTTTCTCTGAATTTGTTACCTACAAAGTCAAGACAATGGTACAAAAAGTACTATTTGTTGTTCAATAACTGGAAAAAGGATAAAAAAGCAAAAAAACAGAAAATGTATTACTTGTTTATCTATCAGAAAGATCAAATATTATAAACGGTCTGAATTTACACTGTTGAAAAGCCCTTTTTTTTAAATCGGCAGTGAAGAACGACGAAATCGGCAATGAAGTAATCAATTTTGTTACGATTTTCTGTAGATAGGGGCGACAGATAAACGCTCTATGGCCTACAAGGGTTCCGGCTTATCTAAGTGTGTCCCCTTTGTCCAACTCGTTTAGACCCTTTCTCTTCTTTTTAGCTTCTGCCATCCCTAAAATTTGTAGTTTATATTTTTCCATTTTCTCTTCTCTTCGACTTCCTTTCCTGTGAAGGAAGTGATATTCCACGTTCAAATTTGTATTGCTTTTCTCGCGGTTTGTCCTCATTCTGTCCGTCTATGGTCGAGGCTTTGGTTTGTTCTCTGAATCTGTATACAGATACGTATATCACCATGTCCAAAAATGTGTTAAGTTCTGCTTTGCTCGAACACTTAGGTCTGCAATTTTCCCAGTGCTATGCTAGAGCGTTTCATGTAAAATATGTTCAGTAAACAGAAGCGTCCAAGCTTCCGGATACTTTGTGGGGGCGCGACTGTTCCCAGATGCTTTATTTCAGGGAGGTGCATCACTTCTTGTGCGAGAGGAGTCAGGTCATTTGTATTGATTTTGTCAAGTAATTTATTTCAGATTGGGTCTTCTTATTCGGGTGTTTCATCTGATAGTTCTTCTACTTTTTTGTTAATTGAAATTTCTTCAATTCCTTGATTTAAATTAGCTATAAGTTCAATACCTTCAAAATTTGATCTCATGATCACTTATTTTCTGTTTATACCCCATAAATGGTTTTGGCAAAATTTTCCAGCCGGTTTTGTGTTATAACCTTCTTCTTTCTTCCGTAAAATGTCACTAGTGTAAATTCTACAGTGGGATGTTTCTGCATCCCAAAGGTGTATAATTGCAAAACATGAAAACCATATTGCAAGATTTTTCTAATAGTTTTGAGTTTTTGAGTTCCCTGCAACAAAACTCGTTGTTCGAGTTTTGTACAGACCGTTGCTATGCCAGCATTTTGCACAGAAATTTCACCAGCGAGCTAGGTTCCAGGAAATTCTAGCGGGCTCTGTACCTGAGGGGCCAGTTCCCGCGCTACCCCCACAAATTACCGTTAAGGGCATTCATTTGCCCATTCCTATTTTGTATCTTTAAGAGACGAGTCGTGGCGAGTTGGCATTGTGTTTCAAAAATTATATTACAGTTATCCACACTAAGTTACGGTGTTTTCTTATATTATATCATCAAACGAGTGGTTGCCCACGAAGCAACGCAAGTGGAACCATTCCCCCACATTGGTCCAATCGAGCAGGATTTTTGGATATTGCATCCGGTCCATAGCCTAAGTTACGGGCTCAATTCTAGCGACGCCAAAAATCAACGACGCCACAGGACATAGGAACAGCGAAGCTCCGGATTTCGGACGTCTTTGGCAATACAGGTCGGTCCTTTCCATATTTTAACCCGTTATTAATCCAATTAATTACCCCCTTTAATATCGCTTCTACTTATTATTATAAATTTAATTACTATATCTCTTACCGCGCCATTGAGGTTATATTTTATCATGGCAGATTTAAAAAACCAAAAAACTCGCAGGGGTACCTTAAAATCCCAGTTAACACGTTTTGCAACATATGTAGAGACTTTCGATAGTAACAGTGGCAATTTATCTGAATTAGAAAAGCGTTTAAATGCTATTGATGCAGTTTATAAAGAATTAGACCAAATTCAGTCGGAAATAGAGTTAAGTTGCGATGATAATGAGTCGTTCGACCTTCAAGAACAAGAGAGATCGGCTTTCGAAGAAAAATATTTTCAAACAGCAGGTATAGCGAACAATTACTTAAAAACCCTTTCAGAGGTCACTGGTCTTGCCAACCCTAGTTTAACTACCGGTTCATCGCAGGTAGAAATAGCCCATGTCGCAAAACTGCCTCAAATTGTTCTCCCTGAATTTGCGGGGTCCTATGAAAAATGGACGGAATTTCACGACAGGTTCGTTTCCCTTATTCACAATAATCACTCGCTGAGTAATGTTCAAAAATATTATTATTTACAAGGATGCCTTAAAGACGACGCCGCGCAAGTAATCAGCTCTTTAACTGTATCTGATGCCAACTATCAAACGGCTTGGCGATTATTAGTAGAGCGGTACCAAAACGAGCGCGCAATTATTAATTCGCGAATTAAGGGGATGTTAGATATACCAAATGTAAGGCAAGATTCGCATGCTCAGCTTAGATCCTTTTTGGATACATTTTTAAAACATTATCGCGCTTTAGAAAATTTAGAACCCACGGTGAAATATTGGGACACCCTGTTATTTTACTTGATGACAGCAAAATTAGATGTAAGCTCTAGAAGGGAATGGGAAAATGCAATAAAAAACAATAAATCTCCTAAAATTGCAGATTTCATTACGTTTTTAACGGAACGCTGTAATTTTCTGGAAAATATCGACATTAAATCAATTTCAACTGCTGCCCCTCCGAAAAGGAGTTTCAGTGATTTTCGTGCTAAAGCTTACGCGCACGTGTCGTTAAACAACAATTCAGCTTGTAGCTATTGCCGCGGTACGCACTCAGTGTATTCATGCAAAAAATTATTAGACATGTCACCAAATGTAAGACTGACGGAAGTAAAACGGGTTAATCTGTGTACTAATTGCTTACGTCCAGGACATTCAAATTCATCATGCCGATCTGGCTCATGCAGAATATGTCAGAAAAAGCATAACAGTTTATTGCACATCAATCTTCAGAATCCTGTCAATACGACGCAAATGCCCATTTCAGGGCAAAATAGTACGCTTGGTGGAAACACCACTCCAAGCCATGCCGATCAACTCCCGCAACCAAATTACGATTGCAGTCGATTTCAGTCTCTTACTCCAAATATGGAAAATACGACGCACTCTCAAAATATTTGCAGTGTACCAAACATTTCTACAAATGCTCACTGTAGCTATATACACCCTGACTCATTCGTATTGCTATCTACAGCGCTCATATATGTATTTGATTCCCAAAATCAACCCGTATTGTGCCGCGCGCTGTTAGACAACGGTTCGCAGTCTAGCTTCATTACCGAAGGCTTAATACTGCGCTTAGGATTGCAAGCCAGAAAAATAAATCTACCAATATCTGGAATAAGTCAGTCTTTAATCAATATTAATTACCAATCCCAGATAAAAATAAAATCTAGACTAAATGAACATGAAGTTCTGGTTTCGTGTCTCATTATAAACAAAATAACAGATATCATGCCCCAAAAATATATCGACACTTCCAAATTAAAAATACCATCCGATTTGTCACTGGCAGATCCAAATTTCAATACACCGTCAAATATTGACGTACTTTTAGGCGCTAGCGTATTTTTTGATCTTCTCGCTACAGGTCAAGTTAAGCTAGGACCACGTCAACCCGTGATGCAAGAAACTAAGCTGGGGTGGATTGTTTCGGGCCCTATACAAATTTCCCAAAAACAGCCAATACAAAAATGTTTTCTAATCTCAAACCAAGAGATTAACAATCAATTAGAGCGCTTTTGGAGGTTAGAAGAGAATTATACTCGCGATTGCTATTCTAAGGAGGAAAATGAGTGTGAGAATCACTTTGTAAATAATTTTAGTAGAGACCCTATCACAGGACGGTTCACAGTCAAATTGCCATTTAAGGACAATTATATTCAGTTAGGTGATTCTAGGGAAAATACAATTAAACGTTTTTATGCATTAGAACGCAAATTAAATAAAAATATCACCCTTAAAGAAAGCTATTGCAGTTTCATGAAGGAATATCAAGACTTAGGTCACATGAGTAAAATAATGCCCAGTCAAAATCCAACCTCAAACTTAGCATATTACATACCCCATCATGCAGTTGAAAAACAGGAAAGCTTAACGACCAAACTACGAGCAGTCTTTGATGCTTCCGCTAATACGAGTTCGGGCTTCTCATTAAATGATACTTTAATGGTAGGTCCAAATATACAGAGTGATTTATTTACCATAATTTTAAAATTTCGTCAACATAACGTCGTGTTAACTGGCGACATCACTAAGATGTATCGCCAGATATTAGTCCATCCTTCTCAACGGAATTACCAACGAATTGTTTGGCGCAAATCTAGCGAAGCTGAGCTAGAATATTTTGAATTAAACACGGTCACATACGGTACCGCCCCAGCGTCCTTTCTCGCCACACGATGTTTAAAGCAGTTAGCGCTAGAAAACAAAGGTAGATATCCTCTTGAAAGTAACATACTTATGACGGATTTTTTTATGGACGATCTACTCACAGGAAGTCATGATATTGAATCACTGATAACCATTAGAAATAACATTATACGTATGTTACAGCAAGCAGGATTTGAATTACGCAAATTTTGCTCGAACGAAAAAGGCGTTGTGGCTGATTTGCTTGACCAAAACGAAATCATTTCCAATTACGTGATAACTGAACATAATAGTGTCAAAACCCTAGGTGTATCCTGGAATCCTTTAAGCGATGACTTTCAGTACAACGCTGTCATACCAGATGATATTTCTAGTAACGTTTCCAAAAGGCGTATACTATCGTATATATCACAAATATTTGATCCATTAGGACTTCTAGGCCCTGTCATAACACAAGCTAAATGCATCATGCAACAACTATGGAAGCTACGTATTGATTGGGACCAAACAATACCTGATGAGTTGCATAAATTATGGCTAAATTTTCAATCTCAACTTCAGCACATTAATTCCATTCGTATACCAAGACACGCCTTAATAAAAAAACCCTCAAGTGTACAGTTGCACGGTTTCTGTGATGCAAGCATCAAGGCTTACGGTGCCGCGATTTTCGTTAGATCGCAAGACGAAAATAATATCCAAACTACTCTATTATGTGCCAAATCACGAGTAGCACCCCTTAAGGCAATCTCGCTACCCAGATTAGAACTTTGCGGTGCAGTATTGCTTGGCCAGTTAATGAATAAGGTAAAATCTTCATTATCATTAGATATCGATGATATATATTATTGGACTGATTCAACTATAGTGTTATCTTGGTTGTCAGCCCAACCTCATACTTGGCAAACCTTTGTTTGTAATAGAGTATCCGAAATTCAGCAAATTACTGACATTAATAACTGGCATCACATCAGCTCCCAAAATAATCCTGCAGATGTAATATCAAGGGGCTCAACACCCAAGGAATTAGCAAGTTCTGGTTTATGGTGGAACGGTCCGTCGTTTTTACTATCAGACATCAATCAGTGGCCAACAAATACAAATATTTTGAATTATTCCAGAATTGATGCAGAAGTGCCCGAATGTAAACGACAATCTATTTCGTTACACTGTGCAATTACCCTTAATTTATTTAATAAATATTCCAGTTATTCCAAATTACAGCGGATAACAGCATATTGTTTACGGTTTATTCGGAATCTCAAATCAACTCCAGATAGCAGACTACGCGGACCACTAACAATTTCGGAAACATCGAATAGCACCCGTGCTCTTGTCAAAATTGCTCAGGCCGAATGTTTTTCTGATGACATTAAGGCAATTAACATCTC
The DNA here is from genome assembly GCA_940337035.1 of Agriotes lineatus. Classification (NCBI taxonomy): domain Eukaryota; kingdom Metazoa; phylum Arthropoda; class Insecta; order Coleoptera; family Elateridae; genus Agriotes; species Agriotes lineatus. The sequence continues at coordinate 25,526 of CALNHX010005033.1, forward strand.
AAAAAATGTTAAACCAAGCAGTAAGCTTGCCCCTTTAAATCCATTTATGGACAGTCACGGACTCTTGCGAGTAGGTGGCCGCCTTAAAAACTCAATGTTAAGCTACAATGCAATGCATCCGATTTTACTTCCACAAAAACACCCTCTCACAAGGCTTGTAATTCAATACGAACACCTCCGCAATCTTCATGCAGGTCCACAAGCTACACTAGCATGTATAAGGCAAAGATATTGGCCACTCAACGGTAGACAGGCAGTAAGATCTGTAGTTCACAAATGCGTGACATGTTTCAAGGCTAACCCTAAAAGTGTTTCACCACAAATGGGTGATTTACCTAAATCTAGGGTGACCCCATCCAGGATATTTTCGATCTGCGGTAGTGATTATGCAGGCCCGTTTCAAATAAAGGATGGCAAGACCAGGAACAGAAAAATTGTTAAGGCTTACATATGTATTTTTGTTTGCATGGCTACAAGGGCTGTGCACCTGGAACTTGTCAGCGAATTGTCCACCGACTCATTCTTATGTGCGCTTAAAAGATTTGTGTCGCGACGAGGTTTATGCAAAAAGATTTACTCAGATAATGCCACTAACTATCGCGGAGCAGACAATGTTTTGAAATCTATTAAACATATTCTACATGAACAAAAATTGCACAACTTTTTCTTGCAAAATAACATTGAATGGAGTTTTCTCCCTGCAAGGTCGCCTCATATGGGCGGATTGTGGGAATCTTGTGTACGGTCTGTGAAATATCACCTCAGACGCATAACCAATAACTTTCATTTCACGTTTGAAGAATTCTATACTTTAATAACCCAAGTAGAAGCGGTATTAAATTCTCGTCCTTTAATGCCCTTATCCTTGATCCCAACCGACCTTGAGGCACTGACCCCGGGTCACTTTATAATCGGCGAAGCTCTCACCGCCGTACCAGAAGTAGATCTGCAGTCCACTCCGATTAGCAAGCTTTCTCGCTATAAGCACATCTGCAAGATGTCTCAGCATTTGTGGACCAGGTGGTCCAAGGACTATCTTCATCATCTTCAGCAGCGCTCGAAATGGCGTTTTCAGAAGGAACCCAAGAAGTTAATAGGGGCGTTGGTACTGCTGAAGGAGGACAACGCGCCTCCCCTACAATGGCCCATGGGACGCATCACAGCCATCCACCCAGGTACGGATGGAATAGTGCGCGTAGTGAGCGTAAAAACAAAAAACAGTGAGCTAAAACGTGCCGTTGGGCAAATATGTGTGTTACCGGTGAGTGAAGAGTGATTTGATATAGGGGACGTTCGACTTTATAGACATTTATTTGCATTTACATGTCGCGTTTAATGTCGTTTTTTTTGTCCTAATGTATATTGTATATTTGAAAAATTGTAAATTTTGATTCTGTGTATATACCGCCAACAAGCCACAGCTTATTGTTATATGTTCATATGTATTTGTGTATTCTTTTTTTTTGTTGAAACGTAGTCGTTTCAAAGGGGGCGGTATGTTCGAGTTTTGTACAGACCGTTGCTATGCCAGCATTTTGCACAGAAATTTCACCAGCGAGCTAGGTTCCAGGAAATTCTAGCGGGCTCTGTACCTGAGGGGCCAGTTCCCGCGCTACCCCCACAAATTACCGTTAAGGGCATTCATTTGCCCATTCCTATTTTGTATCTTTAAGAGACGAGTCGTGGCGAGTTGGCATTGTGTTTCAAAAATTATATTACAGTTATCCACACTAAGTTACGGTGTTTTCTTATATTATATCATCAAACGAGTGGTTGCCCACGAAGCAACGCAAGTGGAACCATTCCCCCACAATATTTGTTTGCTGCTTTCCCTTGACAACGGAACTTAATATTATTATTAAGTTCTTAATAGTATTAAAAAGTTCCTAGGATAATAAAATTGGCAATGCAAGATGCAGACTTAGACGTTTTGTTTATAATTCTGTGCTTATGTGACATGTGACACTCACAGGTAAAACTACTCACGAAAATTAATCCTGGTGACAGGTAATAGAACAGATAATAGAAAAAATTTACACTCCTGGAATGAAAAGTGCACGAAGCTACATTGATGTAACTGTAGTCTACACAAAGTTAAATTATCAGTTTTCATTCTAGACGAGTAAAGAATGAAGAAAATAATATTTTTCAGATTTTGGAGGGGGCGTTAGCCCCTCGAGCCCCTCCCCTGGCTACGTCCCCAAGCATAACATATAATATATGTATATTATACATTATATATTTTATCTATATTCCACGTTGTATTGCATTCCTTCTTTTGACTAAACTCTGTCAATAATATTGTTCATTAAAAAGCTGAATAAAATAGGGCTTGGACTATCCCCGTGTCAGCTACTGTTATGTATAGCCGGTCTGCTAGTTGAGATTGATTTGTGTTGACGTTTTCTTCTCGGTAGTTATATTTTAATTGCTTATATGTATTATGTTTTCATGTTTTCATTCTGGGGCGATTTAACTTTCAATCTCAGCGCGGTCAAACAATTTTGTTGTTTTCATTTGGAAATCTTAGTGTTGAGACCGACAGCGTCCCCGCAGGAATTGCGATTGAGGTTAACACAAGAACGTTATTGAAGCTGTAACCGTTAGCAGACTGTGTCCTGACGTTCAGTAATTCTCGCCAAAGTAGCATTTTTATATTTTCGGATTAACAAAATGAGTCTAATGGGCACATAGTTAGAGGTTCTTTGGCCTACCACATTTCTCGAAGTATCAGTATGATAATTTATCTGTGAATTAATTCAGTTTTGTTTGGTTGCGCTCGCTTTTTGCTATCCTTGCATCTTGAGCAGCACCCTATTATACTCGCATTGTCCATTGAACGCAGCGGAGCTTCTCTCTCGCGCTTGCATAAGCGAGCTTTCTCATGGCTAAGGTTGAATCTCCATAAGACAAAAAAGCGGACATCGACAGCCTGACTGTCGTAGCTAAGTTTTATGAAATATTCATTTGCGCTGGCTGATGACCGAGCACGCCACGTGTTAGCCGTTAACCCCTAATAGGAAAGCTTCTCCTCACTTTAGACAGACAAGGCTAGCCACCTACCTGGCTTACAAGTACAGAGAGCTCATGGAACCACTTTGTTAGTAAAAACAGGCTGGCCTTGTTTTATCATAAATATAGCTTCAATTGTAGACCTATTCTTGCGGAATCCTTGCTGTTCGTCACGATGTCACGTATTATTTAATAGTTAATAACGTTAATGGTTTTTCTTTTCGGCTTTCTTAAGAATATAGAAGAAGGAGATAACAATGTAATTTTCTTCGAAATAGTAGAGCGACTTATGGACCACCCAGTAGTTAATATTATGGGAGAATATGAGATTCCAGATGCTGAAAACTTTGTTTGATACTTGAGAGTAAATCAATTATACTTGGTGCAAAAACGATGATAAATGGATTTTCGAAAGCCATTGTGATGTGAAACTTCGTGGTTTTTGATAAGGGAATCGTAAGTTGTGCCCATAAAATGATGATTGTCGGAAAAATTACTTTGAGGTCATTTTAACTAATAAATATAACTTAAAAGTATTTGCTACTCTACGATACAGTAACAGAACTGATTTTTTTATCATTAAGTTATATTTATAGCAAAGTATGACAGGAAACTGTAAAGTTGCTTTAAAATCCAAACAGCGTTATGCCTTGTGGTAGGCCTACCACAAGCTGCCTGTTAATAGTACCTTACACCACTTTATGATTCCGCATGAAAATGTTACCTCTCTAATTTTTTACCTCGCATTTTCTTCATGACCGCGCGGGGTTGCGTTTTACAGTAGTGCTGTTAAAGTTATTTGTCGTGAATAGCTTCAATTTTTTATAGAAGGTAGTAGAATGGCGATATATTTTCTATGGTCAACTTTATCTTTATGAACAGGCTTCAGTATTCTTAAGAGCCGCACTGTAAGAAGTACCTTAACGAAGGCCGACATTTCAGAGTATAAATTAGTTACCGCTACCATCATTAGTCACTTTAAAGTCGTTCTAAAGGTAACTACGACGTTTCCAATACCGAAATAGATCCCTTCAAGTTATTCAAAGCTACACAATACATCTAGTGGTAATAACTACATGGCCGCAAGTGTCAATTTGTGAAATGTAGTTATTTCAACATCAAAGTTATAGTTTTAGTGATAGTTACGTAATAGTTACTCCTTTAAGGTTTCTGTCTCAGTTACGAATACTTTGATTCTAGTTGGGATATGTACCACCGCGGCCAAAAAAATGGAAACACCAGCGTTAATCAAGTTACGCTTTTTTATAATTTTACGTAGTGTTGTTGGGGGTTTACATAATATTAGGTTATATTTTGACTTTTTTACTTTTGACAACAACTGACAACTGCATTAAACAATATGATATCAGCAATGTTGATTTAACTTAGGTAATATACCCATTTACACTAGGAAAACAATGATGTTTCCATTTTTTTGTCCGCGATGGTACCTCGCAAGAAAAGTGAAATCGTGTGGTTGCTGTGGTCTCGGCTGACGCTTCGTCGCAATTTTCACAGCCGAACGGGAGTATATTACCTTTCCTACTAACAGATATCTCAAAACTTTCGTTGTTCAGTAGACACTGAAAATAGTGCCTAATTTATAAACGCAACTATGTTTACACTTAGATGTCGAAATTGGCGTTTGATTTTTAAATACACTTATAGGTGCATTCATAAATTAGGAACAATTTTGAGTGCCTACTCCATAACGAAAGTTTTGGGACATCTATTACTAATAGATGATAAAGTAGGTATAATAGTAGCGTAACTAACGCTACTATTATTATTGCACATGATATATATATATATATATAGCGAAATCGATAATAAATTTGTCAGTTATAGGTATGAGAAATTTGGTGTCATAATTGGATGTCTAGATTTGTCAGCCACCCCACTGAATCCGCACCGGCTTCATGGACGTTGTTTATTGTGCCTCGGAACTTTCGTATTGGGTACTCTGATACAATATGTTCGATCGTCTGCATCGGATGGCCACAGTCGCAGTCAGGTTTTTTGGCGATGCCCCATTTATATTTTAGATAATCACATCTGCCGTGGCCAGTGCGTACACGGTTTAGTGCCGACCATGTCTTCCTTGGAAGGTTGAATCCGCCTGGTTGAATCGTGGGGTCTGTTATCAGGTTTGAGGTGTCAGGGTTGGAAGCAGTCCATTCGTTCGTCCAGGCTGTCTTCAGTTCGAAGTTTTCTTGGACGAGTGTCTCTGCTAATGTCCACGCGGGTTTCCTCGATCTTAGTCTTTGTGTGTGATGTCTAGTACAATCTTGATGAATGGGCAGCTGTGGATTGCTACAGTATTTGAGCCATTCATTTTTCAGGGTAGCTTGCCTCCGTAGGTGTGGGGGAGATATGTTGGACACATATATGTAATACTTACTATATGACTAGCGGCTATGAGTGGGAAACTCACGAAGGAAGAGAGGCAGACAAACAACTATTCAATGTATAATGGTGAGCTGTGCGCAAGTGCGGCGGCGTCGTCCGCCCAATGGGGAAGTGGTCACGTTTAAAATTCGCTTCTAAAGGCGGAGTTCGAATTCTGACGCATGCGCAAGAGACGCGTTATACTCTAAGTGAAACTATGTCGGCGCCGTAATGTTTTCGGGCGTTCCGAGGTCCTACTAGCAATATATGTATAATACATATATGGTTGGACAGTACTGGTAACCACTGGAGAGGTGTGGATTTGATTGTGCCGGAAACTGTTCTCATAGTATCGTTCAGTTGGACGTCAACCTTGCCGGAGTGTGCGCTATTAATCCAGACCGGGCTGCAGTATTCTGCTACTGAATATACTAGTGCTAGGGCAGAAGTTCTGAGAACCACTGCGCTAGCTCCCTAGCCTGTTCCTGTTTGTTTATGCAAGATGTTATTGCGTGTTTTCATTTTTTCTGCTGTTCTGGTAAGATTTTCCTTGTACGTCAGAGAGCGGTCCAGTGTTATACCCAAATATTTCATGTGGGCATTATATATAGCCGCTCAGGGCCGTTCCTAGCTTCTTGGCCGCCTGCGTGAAAAATAAAATAGCCCCCCCCCCTCCAAGCAATTAAAAAATATATTTACGTTAAACAAATTATTAATAACAATTTTATAAAATAAAATAAAAAGAAATACTCCTATAAAATAAAATTGTACAAATACGAAAAAAAAACAAAACAAATACAAAGTTTAATATCTTAGAATTTAGCTTTTCTAGCTTTGACAGACGTAAAAGTGGTCACAAGGTTCTTGACATCAATTGCTTCTGCCAAGTCTCTCTCTATAGATATAATAGAAAGATCTGACAATCTTTCTTGCTTCATGGCCGAGCGTAAAAAGTTTTTAATTATTTTTAATTTTGAAAAAGACCTTTCTGCTGACGCAACTGAGACAGGTAAAGTCAGTAGAAGTCTTAAGGCAATTGCTGTATTTGGGAAAGTCGCAAGTAAATTATTTGTAACAATGTAGTTGAGAATTTTAGATGGTGTTTCAACAGATTGGAAATGTAATTTAAAATTTTTTAATTCATCACTTAATTCTACGGCGTTTACATCAGCCTCTTTTCTGACAGTGTCTTCTAATTTTAAGGATAAATCTGTATAGTGTTTTTTCATTGAATTATCGTCCATAATAGGAAATTCATAAATCACTTTGAAATTGTCACTGTAACGTAGTAATTGTTCAAAACGTTCCTGTATAGATACTTTGGCGGTATCCAAAATAGTAAAATAAAAATTAATCTTACAATTCAACTTTGGGTCAAGTATAGGCTCATCAGGGGTTTCATAATCAAATTGTCTTTTTTTTCGACGTGGACGAATTATATTAGTTGGGGGAACTTCCGTTGCTATATCAAGTTCTTCTGTAGCAAGTATTTTCGCCTCTTCTATAAACGCTTCAAAACTGTGGTCATTTCTTTTCTGTTCCAAATAATCTACTAAATTTTTTAACGCATTTGAACAATCTTTTAGATTTGTATTCACACCTTGAAGCATCTTACTGACGGAATTAATTTTAGACAGAACATCATGCCAAATAATTACAGAACAAACGAATTTAAAACTATTAATTTTTAAGGCCAAGGCTTGGGCTTGTTGTTTGGTGTTAATGTCGCGTAATTTGTCATTTAAAAATTCTTCTAGACTATTATAAATTTTCCCTAATTGATATCGCAGAGGTGTAATAGCTTTAATTCTACTTTCCCACCTAGTTGAGCTAACAGCTTTTAATGTGAAATTTGGTACATTAGTTTTAAGTACATTCCATCTATATGGCGAAGAAGAAAAATATGTATATAATTCTTGTATAAGATTAAAGAACTCCGATGTTTGCAAAGTAACATTGGCAGAATCATTAACCATTAGATTTAGGGTATGAGCAGCACAAGGTACAATGTTACGATACTTTTGGAGCGACCCTCGTATTAGTAAACTTTTGCTAGTTGAATTTTTAGCTTTGAGTCTCATTAGGTGGCTTTTTGGAATTTTTGCATGCTTTAAACTAGGTATAATTGGCTATATCGTATTTTTAAATATTCTCCTATAATTATCAATCAGTTTGGTAAGCAACCCTTCGAATAACTACCCATATTTTACAAATTAAATTTATTCTGGTTACATTTCTACAGAAATTCGTATATGGCGCTTAGGCAACCCTTATTGCAATCATTCTGCACTATTCTATTTGTTGCTAGATAAAGGATATCTCTTCTTGCAGTCACAATTTTCAGGCTGTTTTTTTCGCATCTTCTGGCCCACATATTTTGGAAAGTTTTGATAACTGGTGACTGGTGGAATTTTTGAGTTCTTTCCCATTTTAAACTTGGTGTGAGCTGCTGGTGTCTCGACTGTGTGCTTGATTTATGGGCTAATTAGTGTAGCCTCGCTCCGTTTCGTTTTGAGGAGGATCTACAAAGCACATGTGTTCTTTAAGACGTTCGTATTTAATTTGGTAGTACTTACGTCATTCGCAAATTGCGGATTCGTTTGAGGTCAGCAGCCCCCTTGCACTTTTATGGTTGCCCGTCATTACTCAAGGTAAGCTGTCTCTAGTCTCGGCTCCTTAATTGTAGATTTATTTGGGCGTTGTGCGTTATAGCCATTTACTGTCGGATGCCATTTTCCTGTCGGATACGATCTTGGGAGAGTTTGGACGCTTCCTGCGAGAGGGCAAACTCCTCCCTGAAGAAGCTTAGCATTCACCGTTCGGCTGCACTCTGCGGCCATCCAAACCGTCGATTTGGGCTCCTGAAACTATCGAGTTGTCAAGGAATTCTGCTATTCCTGTGAGCTACGCTAGAGAGTGTAGCACTGCACTCACCTGCGACATATTCATCGCCTCCTCGGCCCGCTCGGCCTTCCGCTGCGTCTGCCGAACCCCTCGCTGCTTCAGCCGTCTTCGCCCCCTCAAGCCAACAGGAAGGCTAGGATCCGACATGGTTTTACTACAGGCAAGAAACTGATATAGCTATTTGCGCCTGGTGTATTTTATAGTTAGTTAGTAGCGCCTCGTTAGTAGCTAGGGCATGTGTGATATTTTTGGCATAGCAATGCTTCGTTTAGTTAGTTATTAGTGCATGCTTTTGTATAAATCTGTTGCGTTATCGTGATAGGGCTTTTGCAAATTTCGAGCGTCCATTTTGTGAATTTTAGTGATCTTTATTGAATCATTAATCGAGCTTACCCGAGTTTAATTCTGTAGGAGCTCTCGGTTTTGGATTAGCCCCGAGCCACGGCTTCTCTGCCGAGCCTACGAATTTACAGATTAGTTAGCCTTCATGCTGCTGTCTTATTTGCATTTATGTGCAGCCTGGCAAATTAATGTCACAACACTTACTAGAGCCCTGTTTTGGTGGTTCTGAAGACTGCGGCCGGTCGACGCGCCCCATCGAGCCCCCTGTAAACTGTATGTTAGGTCTTTCACTCAATTATTTCAGTTTTAAGGCTGTACTTACTGCTCGTTGCCCGCGGTTTGTTTGATATACTTTTACTTATGTCGACGCCATTTGCGTGTCGGTCGCTCGACATCTGACGTATTATTGCGCATAGTGGCTAGAGAACCGACTTCGGTAGCCGTTTGTCCCACTTTGGAGTCGCGTGAACTCATTAACTATTTTGTCGGAACTCTTTTTGCGGCGTTCGCGGTTCAAGTCCAAGACTAATTAATCTCGGGCTAGTAACGGTTGTGTCGCAAGGCCCGCCGCCGGTAGAATCTTTAAAACATTCGTATGGAGAAAAATTAATGTCAAATAGAAAATTTGAAATTATCTGAAATTTCAAACAAAATGCATGATTTTAATTATTTTTTTTAAGAATAAGTAAAACCAAAAGTCGTAACATGTTTATTGAAGGTTTCAAATTACAAATAAATCACAAAACGTTTCGCAAATTTAGTTTGCTTCTTCAGTTATGAATAATTAAAATATCTTGAGCATTGGAGATTACATTTCTGAAATGAGCAAAAAACAAAATGGATTAGCAAAACACAATAACTTCCACAAAAACCTGTATACTTACATAAATTAAAATTGTTGGGTAGTACGAGTTGTTGAATTTGTTGAAGGTATTATTATATGTTGTAAAATTATTGTAAAAAACAATACCACTTTAAAACTTAAAAACATGGTTTTAAAACTTTGTATACGAAAACACATATTACATTTTTAAAAATTAAACGTTTGTTTAAAAGGGAAAAATGAAAACACAAATTATTGGTAATAGTTTCAAATTTATTATTGATTTTGTGTTAAAAGATCTGTAATAAACTAAAAAAAAATTGGGATTTCGACTAACAATAAAGTGGTGTTTGTTTTTTGTTCGTGGTTTGCATTTTTCACAGATGTTTTATTCTCAAATTACTTATTTTTTTTTAATTTAAATTTGTATAAAATCGGTTTCGAGCGGCCGCCCCTTACAATCGGCCGCCTGCGTGATGGACACGCAACACCCCACCGGTAGGAACGGCCCTGTAGCGGCTGTTCTCTAAATTGTACTCGGGGGATATAGTTTGCCTGTTTATTATTCAAATTAAAACAGCATATTTCTGTTTTTCGTATATTTGGTCTGAGGCACCATGTTTTGAAATATTTGTCTAGTTTTATTAGATCCTCTATTAAGATGGTCTCTGATGATTCAAAGTCTCTGGATTGGGAAGCCAAAGCTATATCGTCAGCGTATATAAACTTTCTTGCCTTTGTGTTTGGTAGATCTGCTGTGTAAATGTTGAAGAGTAGAGGTGCTAGAACAGAGCCTTGTGGGAGTCCATCATTCAGTCTAAAACACTTACTTACTTGCCCGTTTAAGTGCACTTTAAAAAGTCTATTACTAAGCATGTTGTTAAGTAGAGTAGCCAGAGTTTTACACGGAATGGCTTTGATAAATTTAAGAAGCATGCCTTGGCGCCATACTGTGTCGTATGCAGAAGTACTGCTATTGTTTTTTTGCTGTCTTGGAAACCTTTTTCTATATGCGTTGTCAGCTCCATCACCTGGTCGCAGCAGCTACGATTGGGCCGGAAGCCTGCCTGTTCGACGGGTACATGCTGTAGAGCTCTTGCCCAAAATGCTGTTATTCACGAGTCGCTCTAGTAGTTTATAGCAAATGCTCAAAAGTGCAATTGGCCGGTAGTCTTCTGGGTGGCTGCCATCTTTCCCGGGTTTGCGTATTGCCACTATTTTACTTCTCCTAAACATCTGGGGAAGTCTTCCAGTTTTTACAATGTTGGAATAGAATTTTGTTAACCATATGTTTGTGTTGGGGCCTGTATTTTTAAGGAACTCTGGGTATATTCCGTCTATGGCAGCAGCTTTTCTAGATTTTATTTCTCCAATTGTTGCTGTTACTTCGTGTTGTGTGAATTCCTTAGAAAGTTCATGGTCTGGTGTTGCAAGAACAAGTCTGTGTTTCAATTCAATTTTTATCTGTCTTGTTTCCGATTTATCTTCTTCAGCAGGTTTCCTCGCCAGGCTGACAATTCTGGCTGTTATTTGGTGAGGTTTCACATCAATTTCCTTAACGCGTGTGGTTGTAGAGCTAGTGTCTAATTTACGTAAAAGGGACCATGCTTTTCTGCTTGATTTTGTGAAGTCTAAGCTCTCCATGAGGGTGGTCCATTTCTCTTTTCTGCTTGTGTCTAGGGTCTCTACGAGTTCATCTGCGACCTCTGGGTCTTGGCTGGACTTGTAAGTTTCATAGAGTTCTTTGCACCTTGGGCTCCATCCGAGGATATAATCCTTGCTGTATCCGCTTGGAATGTGTTTCTTTGCTATAGCTTGTATTAAGCTAACAAAACGTACGTAGCTCTCAGGTCGGGGTGGTATCCATTGGATGTTGTGTTCCAATTCTGTAGTGAACGCGCACCAGTCATCTTTATTGTTCCATCTGGGTTTTGGTACTGACCTTATTATTGGAATTTGTAAGCCTAGAGTTACAAGTAGCGGCCTGTGTTGACTTCGAGGAAAGTCAGATAAAACTTTCCTGGTGCAGGCAGTGTAATGGCTTTCCCTGTGGATTCTGAGACTTTCTCACCGTCTTCGTTATTGCTTTGATAGCCCCATTTAGTGTTATGGCTATTGAAGTCACCGAGAACAATTGATGGGTGTGGTAAGTTGTGAAGGTATGTGGATGTCCAGGGTTGTGCAGGAGGTTTGTATAGGTTAACTATCACAGTGTTCGAGATCGTGATGTGTGTTGTAAAAATATTTGAGTCTATGCTTGAAGTGGCGTTTCTAACTTCATCGATGTTATTCCTCACATAGGTTGCGGTACCGTAGCTTCTGTGATATGTTGCTACTGCGAGATTGAAGCCAGGGATCTTTGATCTGCGGTGAAGTTCAGAGTCGTCGGAACAGTGAGTTTCTTGTAGTAGTACTACGTCCACTTTATTGTCGTTTAATATTTTTGACAGATATTCAGTTTTTGTTCTGCTAATGCTTTCTATGTTGATTTGTAGGATCTTTATAGAGTGTCCTAAATCTCTTGCCAGAGGGTTTTGAGAAAAACCGTTTTTGAACTTTAATGTAGAATTCATGTTGTTGCTGTATCATTCGTTTGCTGGGATATCCAGCAGCCGACGTGCTAGTTCTTTAGCGCTATCCAGGGTGCACGTGTAGTCTAGTTTCTGCTACGGACGCGAATTAGGTTTGCACTCCATTGCACATGATGAATATTTTTATTGCATTTAAAGGTTACTATTCAACCAGTAAGATTTAGTTGTTATAATCTTATTGTGGAAAATGTTTTACCAACTCGTTTTGACTATATCACCCCCTCTTCATTTTATGAAAAATATTGCTTATATAAAATTCGCAGCATGCCATGATCAAATTAAAGTTTGCCGTAACTTGATACCTACCCATTGATGCAAATGAACTACCAAGTCAGAGAGAACTAAATTACATCTTAACCTTGAATTCTTTTCCTAAAAATATACAAAACACTTAACAAAAACAATTTTTATTGGTCGTTATGATTATTACACTCATTGTTGTTGTGTACATCCCATCTTATTTCATTTTTGCTTGATACAATTAAACTTAATGCAGTGTAAACTTTTACCTGTCACAGTGACAGATGTGTTTATAAGCAAATTGCAATCTGATATTCACCTACAGACTTAAGTTACGACATGACTAGATTTTCTATAGTTCTTTCCAAGGCCTACCCTAAATGAGCTTTTTTTTTGAACACACGATATAATTGTTGCAGGGATCTGGCTCGACGAAACATCAGCTCTATTCTTAGACACCGAATACCTACATTAATCAGCATTTTATAAGGAGCCTAAATTTACAATTGTAAACACCGAACTTTCATCGGCATCTCTTCAGCGGCTTCACAAAGGCGCATAAATTATTTGTGCCAATTAAAACTTAAGCTGTAATTAAGTTTCAATACCGTGCCGAGTAGGTATATAGAACGCTCTGTGCAACTTTGTTTTGAAAATTTAATTACCTTGTTTCGTTATTTCAAGGTGGTTTCAGCAGATAATTAAAAACAATGAGGATCTGCAATCAAGGTGGAATTAAGCGAGTCCATTAGGGCTGCAGCCCCTAATGAGGTCACTCTGGACCGGCATCGCATCGAGTTCCTTTCTTGATGCAATAATGCGATTGCCTCAGTCAGAAACACTTCGTGTTATGGCGTAATGTCCTGCTCTTAACGCTCCATAACGTTCCTTCTACGGCTACTTCAAATCTCGGCGCCTTCATAAACACTGCCAGCGCTTTACGTGTTAAGCGCACACATGAAAATTCAATGCAATTATTGCGAGTAACTTCGGTAATTGCGCGACGCCTTCTGACACGTAATTACACGGCTTTCGGCCTTTCCTTAATTCATTAAATTAACAATACAGGTGTAACTGCGCCGGGACGGAACTTTTACGAGCGACTTTGGATGGTTTTGTAGCTTAGGACCACCCATGTCAAGAGTGTCAAGACCTTACATAGTTGTGGTTGTCAGCTTGAAACGATATTTTAATACAAGAACGGATTCTTCAGTCGTCTAGCCAGACATGAAGAGCAATAGCTCTGGTTTATTAATATTGGTGAGTAGCTCGATATCTATTATTTATGTGTTTCTTGCGTGTTGCAGATTATTTTATACCATTAACAATAATAGAATAGGACATTGTCTTTATTGGCAATGCACATATGACAATTATGTATCAACATACAGTTGACGAAGAAGTGGTCGTTTAAAATCTAAATTGTTTCAAAATTCAAAAACATAGAAGAATGATCGACATGAAAAAGAAAGATATTTCAACGTTAATTTAGTGTGGAGGTCGTCTGTTTTCCTCGTATTTTAACAAGTCCTGGAATCATAAATTGTATTTAAACATATTTCAACTTTTTCTTCTACGCATGTATTTGAGGTCAATTGACATTTCTTTAATTACACGTAGTTGAAAACCAAACACTCAAATATTGAACTTGGTACTATGCCACTACATGATCTCTGAGTTGCTTAGAAATTTACGAAATAGTGAATTTCTATACAGAGTGTTATGGAAATGAGTGCAAATATTTTAACCAGTGATAGAGCTCAGCAAAATGAACAACTTTTCTATTTATCGTTTTTCATTTAATCGCATTTATCTCCCCTAAATTTGACGAGCCGCTTGATCTAAGTTAAAGGTGAACGACACTAATATATTAAAACTGCAATGTTCTTGCACAGAAAACAGGCGGTTAATAACTTACCTACCTCAATTATTGATAATGTACATACGTTGGTGACCAGATGTGAACTAAAGGTTTTATCAGAACCTATGCAGTTTTTTGTTGGTTTGCATATCAAAGAAATGTTTTTTGTGTTTTGTGCCATTAAATTAATATATTATTCCATGGTCGGGTATGCATTATAGAATAAAAATGTTTTGAATTTTAACTCAGTTTTGAGGGCGTTTTCGAAAAAATTATAAATGGAGAAGTTGTTCAGTTTACAGAGTTCTATTACGGGTTAAAATATTTTCACTCAATTCCATAACACCCTGTATATTGATACGTAGAAACAAACGAGGAGCGTGGAGATGTTCATCCTTAAAGCTCTACTTTCAGTGTCTATTGTAGCACTATCTACCTAAATTGAATATCAACGATCTATACCATAGAAAACAAGTACACACTTTCCTCGACCAAATATTTTAATATACATTATATACCTACGTAGGAAAGTGGTGATTGCCAAAGCATCACGATGTAGGAATTTTTATCCACGTTTTGACCTCTGCGATTAAAGAAAATTTTCAACAAACCTAATGGGAATGTTTGTCAATAATAATTTTAAGTAATTGCATATTATATCTACAAATAATAAATATAGATCTATTCTTAATAAATAGAATAATTTTAATATACATTATATACGTAGGAAAGAGGTGATTGCCAAAGCACGACGATGTAGGAATTTTTATCCACGTTTTGACCTCTGCGATTAAAGAAAATTTTCAACAAACCTAATGGGAATGTTTGTCAATAATAATTTTAAGTGATTGCATATTATATCTACAAATAATAAATATAGATCTATTCTTAATAAATAGAATAATTTTAATATACATTATATACGTAGGAAAGAGGTGATTGCCAAAGCACGACGATGTAGGAATTTTTATCCACGTTTTGACCTCTGCGATTAAAGAAAATTTTCAACAAACCTAATGGGAATGTTTGCCAATAATAATTTTAAGTGATTGCATATTATATCTACAAATAATAAATATAGATCTATTCTTAATAAATAGAATAATTTTAATATACATTATATACGTAGGAAAGAGGTGATTGCCAAAGCACGACGATGTAGGAATTTTTATCCACGTTTTGACCTCTGCGATTAAAGAAAATTTTCAACAAACCTAATGGGAATGTTTGTCAATAATAATTTTAAGTGATTGCATATTATATCTACAAATAATAAATATAGATCTATTCTTAATAAGTAGAATAATTTTAATATACATTATATACGTAGGAAAGAGGTGATTGCCAAAGCACGACGATGTAGGAATTTTTATCCACGTTTTGACCTCTGCGATTAAAGAAAATTTTCAACAAACCTAATGGAAATGTTTGTCAATAATAATTTTAAGTGATTGCATATTATATCTACAAATAATAAATATAGATCTATTCTTAATAAATAGAATAATTTTAATATACCTTATATACCTAGGAAAGAGGTGATTGCCAAAGCATCACGATGTAAGAATTTTTATCCACGTTTTGACCTCTGCGATTAAAGAAAATGTTCAACAAACCTAATGGGAATGTTTGTCAATAATAATTTTAAGTGATTGCATATTATATCTACAAATAATAAATATCGATCTATTCTTAATAAATAGAATAATTTTAATATACATTATATACGTAGGAAAGTGGTGATTGCCAAATCATCACGATGTAGGAATTTTTATCCACGTTTTGAAATCTGCGATTAAAGAAAATTTTCAACAAACCTAATGGGAATGTTTGTCAATAATAATTTTAAGTGATTGCATATTATATCTACAAATAATAAATATAGATCTATTCTTAATAAATAGAATAATTTTAATATACCTTATATACCTAGGAAAGAGGTGATTGCCAAAGCATCACGATGTAAGAATTTTTATCCACGTTTTGACCTCTGCGATTAAAGAAAATGTTCAACAAACCTAATGGGAATGTTTGTCAATAATAATTTTAAGTGATTGCATATTATATCTACAAATAATAAATATCGATCTATTCTTAATAAATAGAATAATTTTAATATACATTATATACGTAGGAAAGTGGTGATTGCCAAATCATCACGATGTAGGAATTTTTATCCACGTTTTGAAATCTGCGATTAAAGAAAATTTTCAACAAACCTAATGGAAATGTTTGTCAATAATAATTTTAAGTGATTGCATATTATATCTACAAATAATAAATATAGATCTATTCTTAATAAATAAAATAATGGCCATAGTATGTGAGAGATACCCATGAAAACCCACAGGAATTATTCAATCATTTATAATTCCTACTGGATGGGAAGGTTACTAGCAAATTATAAGTGAGAGAAACTTAAATCTAAAATCTTCCCATTTAGCGATTCTCTGCATAAAATATGCATTGATATAATATTCTAGATTACTTTTCACCTTGGAAAAAGTTGACTAATTGGGAAGTGGACCACAAAATTAGAAATTGTCAGACAAACAACATCAATCTTGTGTTGAAAAAATGCATCGTGTCCATATCTGGAAGCATAACCTCATGGGTCATCACTTAAAATACATGTCTTTATTCAATTTTCGCAGTTTAAAGTGACTTTATTAACTCTATAACAACCTTCATAAACAGTATATGCTTCACAAGTGAAATAAAAGTGTTTTAATTCACTATAGAGAATTAAAAAAGTTTAGTTCACTAGAGAATTAAAAAAGTTTCAATGAAGAACAACGTATTTTTATTATTTCTACAAATATTTACATTCAATTATTCTTCCTCTGTGTAGTGTGTAATATATAATTACTAAAATTTGGACCAAAGCGACGACGAATGGGCAAATTTATATCTTAATTTGGATATTCTTTAATTTTGTATTCAAAATTTCGTCAAAATTGAATAAAAAGATATACACTGTGGTTTTTTATCGCGTTACAGCATATATTACGTGCATCGTTTTTTCATGAGTATTTAAAATTTTTATAACATTTGAAATAAACTAATTTCATAGTTGCCTCAGCGGCGCGGCATCTATGAAATTAGTTTATTTAAAATGTTATCAAAATTTTAAACACTCATGAAAAACGATGCACGCAATATGTGCTGTAACGCGATAAAAAAAAACACAGTGTATACGCCACGTAAATTCAACATTTATTAATTCAAAGATATGATCTCACTCGCACTAAGTGCTCGTGAGCTGAACATCTTTTAGTGAATAAACATATGTTTAATTCACTTGGGGTATAATATTGTTATGATACGACCTTAATGTAGTTAGAATCAAATTTATTAAAATTAAAGGGATTACAATTGGTTAATAAAATAATTTGGATTTATTCAGGTATAAGGTGAAAATGTGAATGAAAAATAGCTATTGAAAAACGGGTGGATTTGAAAATAAAATCATATTGCATAAATTAAAGTTTGAAAACGAATGACAAATGATTAATTTGATATAAAATAAAATTTTAGTAGGTTTAACTCATATAGATAAGACTAAAGTGTATAAAAAGGAAAATGAGGTAGTTAAGAAATTTGTTTCTAATTATTGATAATAACAAATCTAACGAAAATTATTTGGATTAATTAAAAGTATTGAAAATTAACCCTATCTTATTAAAAACTGTTTGGATAATAAAAAGGGTAATTATAAAATTTGCGTGGTGAAAGATATAAGAAGATTTAAACCTAGAAGTGCAATAAAAGATATAAAACTAAGAATGGTTACAAGTATGTGGTTAAAAATAATAGCAAGCAGAATTAATCTATAAAGGTGAATAATTGGAGAAGAATATGAAGTCAAGTTTATTGAAAAATTACATTTAATGTCAGACATTAATTGAATTTGATTACATCAAGCTGTTCAATGATTAGGGAGAGTTCCAGAGGAGCACCATCAGTTAAGAGGGCACGTTCCAAGAAGTTTGGCAGCGACAGTAAAGGAAGTCCGTATCTGCAGATTTGGTCGGTTGGCTACATTCTTTGGGAACGTTGTTACTGATTTGAGACAGTTGGAGACGTCTTGTCTATAGGAGGAACCTTTCATTGCGGGAAGGTACATCTTCTAGCCGATTCCTTAGTGGACTTACAACAACTTCTAGATCGAGTCATAGCCGTGGGAGATGAATACGGAATAAGTCTGAACACGAATAAAACCAAATATACGTTAATCACTAAGAATAATGGCGCCGACGTGGTCACAAGACTTTATGCGAATAATGTTGCATTGGAAAGTGTGGAAAGACTTACTTACCTTGGATGTCTGGTAAATGATCAATGGGACCACAGCAGAGAGATAAGGCAAAGGATAGAAAAGGCACGAACAATATTCTTAAAAATGCGCAATGTGCTTTCCAGTAACACTCTGAGTCTACCACTGCGTATGAGAATAGTTAGGTGCTACGTGTACTCAGTTTTGCGTGAAGGAATGGACATTCACGGAAGCTACTACCAAGAGAATTGAAGCATTTGAAATGTGGGTGTTCCGACGAATTCTGAAAATCAGCTGAACAGAACATGTGACTAACAACGAAGTCTTAAAAAGAATGGGAGGAAACAGAGAACTGATGAAGACCATTAAAGTAAGGAAACTTACATATCTAGGGCACATCATGCGTAATGAAAAATATGCCTTACTCCAACTAATCATTCAAGATAAAATAAACAGCAAAAGAGGACCGGGTAGAAGAAGAATATCCTGGCTGAAGAACCTACGCCAGTGGTTTGGTAAAACATCCAATGAACTCTTCCGAGCGGCTGTTAACAAAGTCTCGATCGCTATGATGATAGCCAACGTTCGCTGAGCGGATACGGCAACACAGAAGAAGAAGAAGAAGAAGAAGGTACATCACTGCTTGGATAAGTAGGCAGAGAGGAGCAGGTTGGTTTACATCCTGAACGTTGTAGAGATCAATTGAAAGGTAATTACCAGAAAAAGGCAAATAAACGACTATAAAAGTGAATTAGTTATCAAATAATTACTTACAGTGTGTTTCGATAACTTTAAGTGCACTTAATAGTATATTACATTACAAGGCATGAAAGTGATACTTTGCAGATGTTGGCTTGATGAAGAATAAGAGGACGCGAAGCGAGTACTTCACACCCGTAGGTGTAAGGTGTTAAATATTATTATGAAGCATAAATCAAATTGCATTAATAAATAATGATTATTAACATACAAACAAACAAACAAAAATGCATTTATGTTTATTTCTAGCGTTACATTACCAACCATCACACTAAACAGCGCGTACGCGCTGTATTAGTATAGGGCTTGTACAGGGAAACGTTTTTATGTTCCCGGACTAGGTACCTTCTTGTATAGCTACATGTTCTCTATTTAACTTTTTCAAATCGCGTCTTCGAACATTGCATGCCAATTTACAAAAAAATGCCCAGTTTACACCGTAGTTTTTTATTAAACATCCGCTTTTGTTAAGAATCAGTTCAAACAAAGCGCTATAGTAATAACGAGTTGCTGTATTGAACTACATGCCGAATTTACTGATATGGTGTACAAGACACAAAAACTGCAGTAATTAACGTGTATAGGCCATGCAGCGGTAACGTACAAGTATTTCTGAGTGAGTCTGAAAATGTCTGTGAAGTTGGCCAAACCCAGGCAAAGATTTAGTAATACGTCAAAGAGAATCGTTTGTTTATCGTTTGTTTACGTTTGTTTAGCTATTTTCAGCGTTTGTTTACATTTCTGTATACTATAACCAGCAACCCTATTTGGGTCCGGCCAACTTCACGGTAGCCAAACCCAAAATGATAAATTGACAATTTCTTGGTGGGAATCGTTTGTTTATCACTTGTTTACGTTTGTTTAGCTATTTTCAGCGTTTGTTTACATCTCTGTATACTACAACCAGCACCCCTATTTGGGTCGGGCCAACTTCATGGCAGTCTCTCTCAACAACAACAACGGAGGAGGAGGAAAAGAGAGAGATCTCTCTTTCCTCCTCCTCCGTTGTTGTTGTTGAGAGAGATCTTCTGTATACTATAACCAGCACCCCTATTTGGGTCCGGCCAACTTCACGGCAGCCAAACCCGAAATGATAAATTGACTATTTCTTATTGTGAATTGTTTGTTAATGTTTGTTTGGCTATGCTCTGCAGAGGTTGTTTAAACCATGACCACCCCGTTTTGCAACAATTTTCTAAGCACATAAAGTTATATCAAAACAAATTAGGTATTTCTGAGAGCGGCATGAAAGTGTCTACTTTCCTAACTCATTTAAGGCAGGGTAGTAGTTAATTTTCTGACTAGTCAGGAAAATACCCTACCCGGCTCAAATAAATAAGTACAAAACTAAATTAGCTCAGTATTTATTCATGGCAGTAATAGTAATATAGGGTAAATTATTATTAATCCATCCAAATTGAAACATCTTGAATCATTTGTGATTAATGAGTAACGATGTTTTTTTAATGTAAACGGTTTCAAAAAAATAGTATACATAATACGTCAGGAAAGCGTATTTACTGGCTTTTTATGTAATGCACTATTAAACCTTATTGAAAAGTCGACACATAAACGCCAATTTAAAATAAGGCTGCTAATGAATCAGGAATTCAATCGTAGGGTGTGCACTCGAAGATATAGATAAAAAAATACACTCTTTGGAATGACCTTGTGGATATAAATGTGTAGGAACCCATTCTATTTGCAATTGCAAAACACCAAAAAAATACTTTCGGATTTTTTACTACTGATAATTTATGAATTTTATGTGTACATTGCATTTACTAGCTTCTTTTTGAATATTCCTCAATGATTTTTAAACCAAGGGAAAGCTGGTTATTTCTGGATTCAGATGATGTCAAATTAATCACGAAGTTATTTTTAACAAATGCTACAG
The DNA here is from genome assembly GCA_940337035.1 of Agriotes lineatus. NCBI lineage: Eukaryota > Metazoa > Arthropoda > Insecta > Coleoptera > Elateridae > Agriotes > Agriotes lineatus. The sequence continues at coordinate 46,619 of CALNHX010005033.1, forward strand.
AAATTGTTTAAACAAAACTTACCGGGAATGTGAGGTATAAATTTCATCATCAACGTATTTTAAAAACTATTGCACATAAAGGCATACTTCCGCGTATGAAATTGGCTAACAGATCCATTTCGTGGATCCATTTTGTGGATCTGTTAATTGGCCACCTCTTTCGTGCAATTTGACGCCGTTAGATTATTTTCTTTGAGGATATGTCAAGTCGCATGTCTACGTCGATAAACCGGAACAATTGAGCACTTTGAAGCCAACATTCGACGCTTTATTGCCGAAATACAGCCTGATTTACTGCTAAGAGTATGTGAAAATTGGACCTCCAGATTACGTCATGTACACATGCCCGAAATTTACTTTGGTACTTAGCCTTCAAATTTTGATGGGAACCAACTCCTCCGTCGGATATCTTGGATTTTATAACTGCCATTTTGAAATGTAAGTATATTATCACTATCTCGACTTCTAAATCACTTAGGATCAGAAACTTGGTATCTAAATATACATATTTGGGGTCAGAGAATACAACTACACAATTTTTAAATGTATCAGAATATATATTTCTTCACTAATACATGTACCAATTACAAACTATTCACCAATTAACTGTTTTGTCCAATGTGTCCACATTTTCATGTAATTGTAATTAATTTTACATTTCTCATTAAAGTTTGCAGCTATCGTTTAGTTTATCCTCAAATAGTTCAAGTACATTCGATTTGCACTATTATCTTTCAAAAATATCAATTAGGTTATTTAAAATTTTAGTGTAAAGTTAAAACACCTTTAAGTCTATACCCGTGGTACCTGGGTAACCATATAATAAAACTACTAAAATGAATACCCAAATATATTAGAAACACACATATAATAAGTTCAATTACATTGTTGACATTTATTTATAACTATTTCTTGTTCATTTCATGAGGGGCGCTCACAAGTGTCACATAAATTGTGTGTTTTGAGGCGCCTTTTGTTCTCCATAGATAGACATAGATAGCAATTTCCAACAACTTTTAGACGTCCAGTGGGATCTCGATTTGATCATCCTGAATTAGTAGCTGTCGCAGTAGTTAGCAATTGCTTGCCGATCATACATTCAATGGCTAATTTAGTAGAAAAACGTTTATAAACATAAATACAGAGCATTCATCTAAAATGGCCGTAGGTACCCGGGTTCCCCGGGTATAGACTAGCGTATAGAAGTTGTTATCTGAATGTCATTTTTTGGCAGTGGTCTATTATGGTATGTTTTTCGGACTTTTTCCACTGTCTAGGTTGTAAATCACACAACGTTTCGGGAGTTTTGATCTACTCCCGTCTTCTTGGTTAGTCCTGAGTAGGACTGATGTTATACGTTTTTCTACGTAAATTTGTGCCACCCCCGGGGTTTGAACCCGGGACCGCTGATCGCTAGTCTGCCACTCTAACCACTAGGCCACCAGGGCGGTTATATAGACTAACCAAGAATACATGAAGACGGGAGTAGATCAAAACTACCGAAACGTTGTGTGATTTACACCCTAGACAGTGGAAAAGGTCCGAAAAACATATCATATCGTATAGAAAATTTCGCATAGACACAAGGGTTAAACAATTTCTGTAGCATTTGTTAAAAATAATTTCGTGATTAATTTGACACCTAAATCCAAAAAGATAAGCTTTGAGAGAGCATTGAGAAATATTCAAAAATAAGCTTGCAAATGCAATGTACGCATAAAATTCATCAATTCAGATACAAAATTTCAGAAAGAGATATGACAAATTAAACCGTTAAAATTGTATTTATTAAAACGGTTTGATCTAAGTAGGTTGAACTTCCTGAAATGTTGTATAGGGCCATAATTTATTATTCTGAACAACTTTTCTTGGTAAAATTTTGTCGTATGATAAACAGAAAGGGTAGTTTACCTGAAAAGAAAATAGTTTTCGCTTCACTGTCAAGGCCGAAAATGTTCAGTCCATCTCACCTCTTGTAACATCAATCCTAGGATACACTGTATACAGTGTGTTTGCTTAAGTTCGCACCATATGAAAAACTTTTTATTATTAATTTTAAGAAAAAAAGTTATTGTTTATAAAAGTTCTGCATGGTCCAAAACATAAAATTCAATCATCAGATATCAATTTTTTAAGCCGTATACGAGGAATGTCAAAAAATATGAATTCTGCTCAAGAGTAAAGTGCCTTTATTTGTAACAATATCGAAAATTGTTATTAAAAAAAGTTGATTAGAATCGAAAACTACGTTCAAATATCCAATTACACCTATCTACGATGAAAATCAGGTGTTGTTATTTCTCACATTTTTTTTAAAGTTATTTCATATGGAAAATCATCAAAATAATGCAACATAGAGGTTACGAGACGTAAAGGTTATCAAAGTTTTAACGAATAAAGAGATAACTGAAAAAAGTTTCCGATATTGTCAAAAATAAAGTTTTCCATATGAAAACTTAAAAAAATGTGAAAAATAACAAAACTTGATTTTTATCGTACATAATTGTAATTCTATATTTGAACGTAGTTTTCGATTCTACTTAATTTTTCTTAATAATAATTTTCGATATTGTCACAAATAAAGGTACTTTACTCTTGAGGAGAATTCATATTTTTTGACATTCCTCGTATACGGCTTAAAAAATTGATATCTGATGATTGAATTTTAAGTTCTGGAATATGCAGAACTTTTTATAAAGAATAATTTTTTTTCGTAAAACTAATAATAAAAAAGTTTTCTATATGGTGCGAACTTAAGCAGACACACTGTATATATACATATATACACCAGATGTCGAGTTGGCTATGGTGTATAGGGAATCTCATGTTAAATCCAGCATATGCGAAAACTCGATCTTCTGATTGGGTTAAACTAAAGATCTAACATTAAAAGCAGCTTTAGTATTAAAAACTGTATTCAATTCTCAATTTAAAATTTTCTAGGAAACTATTTAACCAAACAATTTCATAATCATGTAAAAAAAGCGTCTTTCATGGAATCTCAACTAATTGCACCAGAAAAAAAAACAATACGTCCTTTATGTCAGTATAGTGATTGTAAAGTAAACCAATCTGTGTTATTATTGCATGTAATAATAGAATTTCATTGTTCAAGATGTTAATCACATAATGAAAATTTTCGTATTAAAATTTATCATTTTGGGTTTGGCTGTTGTGAAGTTGGCCCGTTCCAAACAGGGGTATTACCTATAATATAGAGATGTGTAAACCAATGCTGAAAATAACTAAAAAAATATAAGCAAACGCTAAAAAACGATTCCCAGTAAGACATGGTCAAATTATAATTTTGGGTTTAGCCCGACCCAAATAGGGGTGCAGGTTACAGTATACATAAATGTAAACAAACGCTGAAAATATCTAAACAAACGTAAACAAACGATAAACAAACGATTCCCACCAAGAAATTGTCAATTTCTTATTTTGGGTTTGGCTGCCGTGAAGTTAGCCCGACCCAAATAGGGGTGCTGGTTATAGTATACAGAAGTGTAAACAAACGCTGAAAATAGCTAAACAAACGTAAACAAACGGTAAACAAACGATTCCCACCAAGAAATTATCAATTTATCATTTTGGGTTTGGCTGCCGTGAAGTTGGCCCGACCCAAATAGGGGTGCTGGTTATAGTATACAGAGGTGTAAACAAACGCTGAAAATAGCTAAACAAACGTAAACAAACGATAAACAAACGATTCCCACCAAGAAATTGTCAATTTATCATTTTGGGTTTGGCTGCCGTGAAGTTGGCCCGACCCAAACAGGGGTGCTGGTTGTAGTATACAGAGATGTAAACAAACGCTAAAAATAGCTAAACAAACGTAAACAAAAGATAAACAAACGATTCCCTTTGACGTATTACTAAATTTTTGTCTGGGTTTGGCCAACTTCACAGACATAGTCTGAAAGACTTTTAAGTTCAATGAGTAGACTGATTAAGAATATTATAAGGGTTGGCGACTTTAACGATTTTAAGTTGATGGACAACGGGGCGTCAGAACTCGTAAATATTATTGCTGGTTTTGATCTGGTTGTTACTATAGATGAATACACAAGAGTAACAAGAACATCTGATACATGTATAGATAACATTGTGACTAATTTGCCAGCATCCACATATAAAGTCGATGTTACTGATTCTTCCCTGTCGGATCATGGTGCTCAGTTTGTCAAAGTAAACATTCGTCCTAATTTGTATCTAACTTATCTCCAAAGATATCAAAATGACTTATTATTGATAAGCATAGACCTTCATTTCTGTATATTATTTCTGGTGTAAATTGGAAAATATTTCGTAATATTTCAATTAGTATTGATTATCTGGCCGACGTACTTATTTCAAAATTTTAGTCCTGGGTAGAATTACCTTGTCCATTGAAAGCCTCAAAATGTCGGATTAAACCTCCCGTTAATGGTTTAGTGATGAACTAAATTCTATGGAAAATAATCAAAATTCTTTCAAATTAATCTACGACTCCGGCAAAAGTACTTAGGACATGCATTTTTTAATTCTCTAAAAAATAAAATACTGTTGGAGCCTGTGGTTTGAAATATTACAGAGCGTTAAAACCCCTCACCACACAAATATTTAACAACTGCTAAATACGTATTTCGACAGCCAAGCTGTCATCATCAGTAGCTACGAAACTTACACAGCAAAATGGCAACGATATGCCGTGCCCAAATCACAAATGGAAGTTCCACTTCGAAATACGTATTTAGCAGTTGTTAAATATTTATGTGGTGAGGGGTTTTAACGCTCTGTGAAAAGGTCTATGAATTAGCTATTGTCAATGTTAAAATAACTGCCTACAATTTTATTTTTTTATTGGAAATTCTACTAACATAAAATGTTTGGCACATAATTAATTATGACCGCAATGTGATGAACTTTTCTTCTCATGATATTCCCATATGTCCATTCTCAAAGTCGAACATAGGCAACTAACATTAGTGCATTCACTCGTTCTTCATTGAAATAATTCATTTTTCTGTAGATAATTTTTACAGACGTTGACAGAAAATACCTGATTTACGCCAACTAATTACCAATTTTTTTGACAAATGCTATCGAACTTGAAAAGCAAGGCATGACATATTTAAAAATTCCCAAGTTTTAAATTAGTATTTTAAAATAAAAATCGCACCTTGAATATTATGATTGGTATCATTTAATGCGTAATAATTTTATCTTTCCATTGATACCATTACCTTCCCTGTAAGTTGAATTGGGGAGCAGGAAACGGCAAAAACGTTCAATACAATGTTAATCGCCTATGTTCGACTTTGAGAACGGACACCCGGTATAGTTTAATAATAATTTTTGTACAGTAGCAGAAATATTGTTGACTAGCTGAAACCCGCGGCATATGCCGCATTTAAAATGTACGACGACTTTAATAACTTTTGTTGCACTAAAGAGAGTTTTATAAGAACGCTAGAAATTGGCAGTAAGGAAAAGTTCCAAAAAATATTTTTTCAAATGGAAAGTCTCTGGAAAGGAAACGCTCGCCTCTGGAAGGCGTCCTAATTAATACGACGTTGTTGGAACGCAGTAAAAAAAAATTGCGGAAAGAATTGTTCTAGAAGTTAAGAAAAGTGAGAGTTTTCCGGTGAATGTAAAAGTTTTACGTGAGCATGGATGAATGACGTCGTGACATTACAAAAAAAAATTCTTTTACACATGTCTACTATGGCAAATGCTACACCAAATACATACAATATATACAGTTCACATGTAATTATATATATTTATTCCTAATTCAGTACGTAAAACAAGCTTAGAGCCATGTTGTTGATAACGGTGATAAAACTTAGATTACATTTAGATTTTAGTTTATTGGCATACATGTTTAACGTCAGCGTACAAACAATTTCCAGAGTATTTTATACCACATTGAATATTATGTATCTTCGGATGAAAAATGTTATTATTTGGCCTGAACGAGATCAGCTGATTAAATCAATGCCAGAATGCTTCAAGGTAGCATTTGGCAACAAGATTTCAGTAATAATCGATTGTTTTGAGATGAGAGTGAAAAAATCAAGTAGCCTTGAAGTACAATGTACTACATGATCTACGTACAAACAACATAATACGGTAAAGGTACTAATAGGCATCACTCCTCCTGGATCAATATCATTTGTATCACATGGATATGGTGGCAGAATAAGCGATAAAGGTCCAACATTTGTGGGATTTTAAACAATCTCTTGCCAGAAGATTTTGTATTGGCAGATCGTGGCTTTTTAATAAAAGACTCCGTAGGACTACATATGGCCACAGTGATTACGCCTGCTTTTCTAAAAGGGAAACGGCAGCTTGATCCAAGGGATATAGAATCAACCAGGAATATAGCAAGCGTGAGGTAGTGCAAGTATATTGTTACAATAATTATCTTAATTATATCTTTTTTTCAGAATACACGTCAAACGCGTTATTGGAGTCCTTTGTCAAAAAAATACAGTTCTTCACGAAACGATGCCTATGTTCCTGGCGAAAAAGAAAACTAACGATGTTGCTGTAGTAGATCAGATATTAACAGTTTCTTGTGCCCTTGTAAATTTATGCCCTCCTATAATTGTATAATTATGAAATAAATTGTATTAACAAAGTTAATCTAATTATTTTTACTTTAATAATAATAATAATATCTACAAAATTATTAAAATTAGTTAATTAAGGATCTAACGTTAATACTATCTACCACCATTTATTATATAATGTAAAATTATTTGATTATCTTTTTCTGCATGTGGCCAATTAATAAAAAGCAAAATTACAATATCACATAGCAAAAATTATTAAATAGTACCTATACGATAAGAAACATAAGGATATTTCGAAACTATGTAAGCTACATTAACAATCAATAAAATTACACATGCTGTCTACACAACATAAAAGAATAATTAATGTCTAAATTAAGTATGAAAAATAATTTTTCCGTTGACCGCTTCTTAATTTCAATATTAATGAATTATTTTTCAAAAAAGGGATGGATTAATAGAAGTCATTAATACACTGTTTTTGATTAATCCACTCTTTTTCATTAATTAACTGTGTTTGTGATTTTGACGTTTTGATGATATTTTGCATGGAGGTTAATTCTATTAATCAAATTTTTCGCCACAAAAAAGATTTTGCGGTCAACGAAAAAATTTTGTAATCACCTCGTTTGTTAATGGGCGATTAATACTCTCAACTATTAAAGGCACTCACTCGCTATCGCTCGTTCGTGCTTTAAACAGTTTCGATTATTAATCGCCTTCATTACCACACTTGTTGGTTAAATAACTATTAATGCATAAAGCATAACGGATATTTTGAAGCTTTTTAATATTTATTTATTGTGACATCTCTAACAGGTGTTACCCTTATTACAAGAGATGCAGTGTAGATATATTCTGCTATATGCAGGTATGCATGCGTTATAGCATGTAAATTAAAATTAAAATAATCATCCTAACTAAAATAAACTTTAATCATGGTTGCAGAAGATGGATCGACGCCGTAACTTGCTACTATGACTTCCCGTACTGATTGGTAAATTTAAGTCTTAAAAATTTGTTACATCAATAGTTCATTTTGTTTCATTTTAGTTATAATACTTTTTTACAACAGATGCAAACATACTGTATGGAGCTGACAAATCAATGTTGAGCAGTATGTAAATTTGATTCACAAGCTTTAATATATCAGTAATCGGAATTCTGGTATAAAAAGAAGGTACAAAGAATAACGGTGAAAAACAAACAGGCCTAGCGGGTACTCCTAAAGTTAATAGCGAAAGCAGCTTGCTATCGTTAATCTTATTATTCCATAATTTATAACAAAATTTTAATAAATTTAAGGTACATAAACAATCAAAATATTTACATAACAGTACAAAATAACGGAATAACTAATGTCTAAATTAAGTATGAAAAAGAATTGCAATAGATAAAGTATAAAGAATATTTCGAAGCCATTTATGCTAAATAAACAATCAACATATTTACAAATTCTATCAACACAGAATAACAAAATAATTTTATTTATATACTGCTCCACAAATGTACTGGACCACCCATAAAAAATGTATTTATTACATTACGTCACAATATATATATATACAGTGTGTCCCCGGATAGGTGAAACGACTCTTGTGAAAGGTAAAAAATTCTCGATTTAAATTTAAATTTTTTGGGGTTCAGTCCTGCTTGGTTAAAGGCGAATTTCTAACATCATTTCAGTTTTGAAAAATCAAGAACGCCTTGGAAATTTTCAAAAAATCTATTTTTCTGTAAGGTAAAGTACCCTTTATTTGGCAAATACGACAAAAAGTTATAAAAAAAAGTTGTTTAGAATCAACATCTAGGCCCCTATACCAAATTTCAAAATCCGCGGCCAACTTTGATTTCTCACATTTTCTTTCAAGTTTATTTTCCAAATCAAAGAATTTTATTTTTAACAAAGTTTTTTTATTATGAAATAAAAAGCGTTGTTAAAAGTATTTGTTTTTCCAATAAAAATCTTTGTTAAAACTAAAATTCTTTGGTTTGGGACCTAAACATAAAAAGAAATTGAGAGATCAAATTTGGCTGAGGATTTTGAAATTTGGTATAGGGGCTTATGTGTTGATTCTAAACAACTTTTTTTAATAACTTTTTGTCGTATTTGCCACATATAAGGTACTTTACCTCACAGAAAAATAGGTTTTTTAAAATATCCAAGGCATACTTGACTTTTCAGAACTGAAATTATGTTGAAAATTCGCCTTTAACCAAGCAGGGCTGAACCCCAAAAAATTAAAATTTAAATCGAGAATTTTTTACCTTTCACAAGAGTCGTTTCACCTATCCGGGGACACACTGTATATAAAAGCTTTTGTTTTATAGTGTACTCATATTAAGCATATTTAATTTCACTATTCTCAAATATCATCTGAAGAATTAACAAAATCATATTAATAAAATTAAAAAATTATGAAACTATAAAAAACTATATTTCACAAAAATAAGAGGAATCACAAAAAAAGGTTAATTAATAGTTCTTTGAGTCTCTCCAGAACGTTTAAAAATCTTTGGCAACAATTCGGCATACTTTGTATGCAATGTGCTATCAATATTTGGGCAAAATTCAAAATTTTAAAATAATATTTTATTAATGGACTTACTTTTCTTTAAACAGATTTATGAAAAGAAATGCTTTTATAGTGACACAATCATGAAAGGTTACCAAAAATTTCATGACTGCCCTTTTGGAAAATATTTTTAAAAATTGCACCAATATATGCAAATGGTCCAGTTCATTTGTGGAGCAGTATATTTACAGAGTTCACATAACCACTTTCCTTTAGGAATTTTTTTAATTGTAGGCATGCTGAATGGTACCATTTTATTCTACATTTTCTGTCATAACATTTTACCATTTGTTCGCCGTCGTCTGGTTTCCTACAGTGACAGCACAGCTGCAATCCATAATTAAAATAGGTACATAACATTGTAACATATAATTCACAAAAATACAAACCTCTTCATCATATGTGCCTATTACGATGTCACTGGAAATTGAACCAACACCTATATCTCGCATGTCCATGGGGATGTCGTCTGAACTTGGACCAGCACTCGTAGATGGCATATCCATGGCGATGTCACTACAACTTGAATCCAACCAGTGGTCATAGATGGCAGAACTAATGTTAGAATCTAGTAATTTCCAAGTTTTGTATTGGTAACATTTTTGACATCTATCATATTGACATTAAATTGTTAACCTTATTTAAGCTAAACGACACAATAAATCGGAGGCGTACTCAACATTGTGGTATGGCACATTTCAAAACAGAATTAACAACACATACAAAAATAGCGACAATAGCAATAACAAAATAACAGAATTAACAAAATCAACAGCAATTTTCACACTTTGACTTGCACAATATCGCAAGATAGTCCAGTTACATTAGACGGACAACCGCAGCATCTGCCGAAAAAATCCAATTGAGCTGAAATTTTGCTAACACCTTTATTTTGACATTTCAAATAACATCTCAAAAGTCCCCATCGATATTGCGCTTGCGTTTTGAGTTATTCAAGGTCAAATGTCACAGAAATAAGTTTTTCGCAAATATCTCGCTTTCTATGGGTCTTACGTGTGCAGTAAAACAGCGATGTCGTAACCTCACATCATCATTAAAAGTGTTTATTTTTGTGGAAATTTATATTTATTTGATATGGATAATATATTTCAGATATTTGATGATCTCTTAACTGATGATGAAGATGTAATAAGTGTTTCATTTTACTTCTCTGAAAACACCTTGTTTTCATCTGTTTTTGCAATGACGTAAATGTGGCTTTTTCAGAACTTTTCCCGATGTCCGATTTTTTTCCGTGCCCTAAATTAATAAGAAATAAATCGTTGCTATTGAAATGTTAATCGTGTTTGGTACTGTTTTTACGATGTATTATTATTACTTTGAAAATACCTTTCCTACGTTGTTTTTAGATAAGTATAATAAAAAATATCGTTCATTATAATCATTATACACCCAGAAATGGATTTTTCCAGACTCGTAATGAAATATACTACGTATTATTGAAATGTCTCGTAGACCAAAAGTATTTCGTGTAATAGAATTCATTTGGAAATGTGGGATGATATGGAATTTATAGACAGATTTAGGCTATCGAAAGCCACAATTTTATTAGTAATAGATACTATCCTATAGGTAGACCAACCTAACTGTGAGGGTTTGTGTCGTTACGATTTTCTTACCGAATCTGCATTCGAGCATTAATTCATATCCGAAAATTATTTTTTACTTTTCGTGCATTTCAACAACGTCCAAATTAATAGGAAACAATGTCCAGAAAGAATTAATGCTCTTATGAGATTATACCATTCATAATGCACAAAATCCCTATTCAGGCCACGTATTAATAAGTGAAAACACCGTGGTGTTATCGTTTTGGTGTTTTCAATTTTGAGCTGTCAGCTGTCAATGTCATGCCATTTCCAACAAATTTTTTAGGATACGCATTAATAGTATATTGTATGTTAAGAGCTGAAAGTGCATTCTTGCCGCTTGCGCATGAATATTGCTGGTTGAGACGAAGGCAAGCGCACTTTTAGCTCGAAATATACATACTATTTTTTCGACGACTGAGCATATTATTAAAGGAAAATATCAAATTTCATTTTATCGCAAAAATTAATTGACAATCAAGTTAACATTACTCGCGCAGTCTATGACATGTGACGCGATTATTACAACAAATGATGGGCGTTTTCAAGGAAACATTCGGACGTGGCTACCTATTTTGTTCACGCGGAAACTCAAAACGCTCGGCGAGCGGCAAAGTGATGAAAACGCACGCTCAGCGGCAAATGTCAACTTTCTGTTGTCAAATGACAGTGAGAAAAATGTAATTTCGATGTCAGTCGTCGAAAAATACATTTTTAGTGTAATTCCCTTATTGATATTCATGGTATAATTTAATCGAATACTCACTCGACGACTTTAAGAATTATCAAATACTTTTGCTTACAAACTCAACGGGTTGCTTTGTAGAAACACCACTCGCCTTCGGCTCGTGATGTTTCTAAGCAACCCGTTTCGTGAGAAAGCAAAAGTATTTTTGATAATTCACAGTTGTCTCGTGGTATCATTACTGATAATAAATAAATAAAATAAAATCTCATATACTTCCCCATATAGAATTTGACAGCAAAATAAACGCAAAGTTAGTTATTTGGCAATTAGTGCTACCAAATTTGCAAATGTTTTACAATTAACTCGTCAAAAAAAATCTGGTGTGATACACTGACACAACTTCCGTTTACAGAGATCTTATAATTAGCCAAACATGTTTGTTAGCTATTTTCTGAGGCTAGGTTTAGAGTATCACATTAATCACGAATGTCGCTGCACGAAAATTTGTATTGCAAGACGTGCTAACAAAAACTTTTGCTTTTAATTACTATGTTTCTGAATTAAATTCCCCATAAATCAAAGCTACATTTAGTTAATTTTTACCTGTTTTACGAAAACCAAAATGGAGACACACTGTTTTACAATCGATAACGAATTTTTAAAATTATTTTACTAAATAACCGTAGATGTGCGTAGTAATTAATTAATTTTATTATCTACACTTTATCACTGAATTTCGTCAACATAGTGCCTGATAAATGGTCCTCGTTCTTAAACTCTTGGAATTTTCCTTTTGATCTTTAATTAAAACACCAGATAATCATGCCTTTTTAGCAGTAGCCTCTTTGTGTTTTCTTAATCAACGATTTTAATACATAAGTAAGGAGGAAAATGACATTTTCACCGTAAAAACTGTCTTCTTATAAATATGCAAGATTTTAAAGTGTTGTTTTTTTAACCTGTTTATATATGTAGACTGAAGAAGGCACTAAGGGCTGAAATATATTTCTACCTCACAATTTTGACCAGTTCTTTCACCGCAGGAAGGCGTTTCAACTGTAAATAGCTGCTAATTCGTCCTTAACATGTTTTAACATTAACCTCAGCCAGCTACTATGTATTAATTATTAATCAGGAAGTTAAACAATGCTAATAAAATGCAGGTAATGTATATGTTTTCATTTTGCGTCATGCTCTGCAGTTTAGTTTGATTACGATACTTCTGCACATTTTTACACCCATATTTACCAGAAAATGTAGAACAACTTCTAAATAATGTACAGTCTTATGCAAATAAATCTGGGACAATGGTTTTTTCATATGTAGGTTGAGTTGAGAATTGAAGAATATCTCCATGGATTTTCTGCTACCAGAAAGAGCTACATTTTCATTTACGTGTCAAAATTTAACGTAACCCTTTCTGATAGCAGGAAATCCATGGAGATATGCTTCAAATCTTAACTCAATTTACATATAAAAAAAAACCATTGTCCCAGATTTATTTGCACACGACTCTACATGAAAAGTCAGCGCAAAATGTAGCAGCCAATTTTCTGTATGAAACAATGCTTAATATTTTTTTTATAAAATGCGTAAAATGTAGCGTCGTGTCATAGAGGCTTTACATACAAATGTTTACAAACCTCGGCCGTAGATGTTGATGGCAGGGGTTCGAAACGTGCAAAAACATTTGCAGGATTAGAAGATCTAAGAATAGTAGGTGTTGTATTCGTTTCAAATAACGCACCTGTAAAATATTATGTGATTAACAAACAATATTTTATGACTATTCGTTATTACCTGAAGAACAACTCACATGTTTACAAACCTCGGCCGTAGATGTTGATGGTAGGGGTTCAAACCCTGCAGAAACATTTGCAGGATTAGACGATCTAAGAAAAGTAGGTGTTGCATTCGTATCAAATAACGCACATGTAAAATATGATGTGGTGGGCCGTGGTGTTTGACATAAAGCACCTAAAATTATTTTGTATTAAATGATAAATCGATAGTCAATTTGCTAATTGTTTATTATGGTAAACGATATATAACAGTATTGAATATGTACAAACCTGAATTTAAATCACCAATGTTGGAATTGCTGTTTTCTTCAGGCGATTTTTAAGCAGACTGGAGAACATTGATTCTTCAAAATGTGCGCTACACAGCCTATAATCGTACCAATTTATACAGGAAGTTTCTTTGGATTCTTCCAAACCGCAGCTACGTAGTAATCCAGATCAAACATCTTAAAAAATAGCCTTTTTTAGTGTTTCCGGGATTTATATACGTGCATACATAAATAAATATACAAAGGTACTATATAAAAACGCTCCAATATAACAACTTACCTTTGCCAGTCTTTTGGGAACCGAAAATAGCAAACTTCTGCATTTACGATTGCACTGTTATTGCACAAAGGCGATGCACACATCTTGTACCCACCGTAACGATACTCTGCCATCACAAACGTAAACGACAAACGACGAGGGAAGTTTTGCGTAAAGCCTTTTACAGTTTAATAACGCAAACAAATTGCACGTAAACGAGAAAGTAGGTTATGGCGTCCAATGATGATGTCAACTGTTCACAGCCTCTTTGTGCGTGTAATAACAGTGTTGTCAGACGTCCTCAAAATATTGTACAATAATTAAAGGAAAACAACATAACACTAAACACTATGTTTGTACCGGGTGGCCATAAATATCTGATATCACATTACCTTTGGAATCAACACCGCTTTATTAAAGTGAGGAATCCAACTAAGCTAAATGTCATCACAACTAAAATTCCTATCTGTCAAAAATTATTACAAACTGCAATAAGTAATGGAATTAGAACAGGAGATTTTTATAATCGAGTTGCAGGTTAAACTGCAGAATCCGGGGCACATTCCCCTCCTCTTATTGCATTTTATTACATTACATAAGTACCAATACTTATTGTAATTGAAATATAATACTAACCCATCATTTATAAGTAGCTAATTCCATTGCTACCGGGATCTCAGGTATTTATGGCCACCCGTAGTATTAATGTTTATTTATAATACACTTCTGCGAAAATTTATTCTCTTGCTTTACTTGCAGTTTCCAGTTTCTTAGTATTAAATGAGGATACTGTATTAAGTGAAGATACTGTACGAAATAAATAAGATTGACGCCGTATTTTGTCTGCCAATTCCGCTTTGCCTGGCTGATCTGCTAATTTATTTTTGACAGTTTCGTCTAATCTAATAAATGAGGATGAAAATGTACCAGAAATATTTTAAAAATATACTTTTGCAGAAACGGTTTCAGAATGTACCAGATTCGTAGAATTGTACCAGGTCTGGCAACGCTGCTAATATCAAGACCACGCCCACAATTGTAACTGCACATAGACCAGGAGTTGAAATGTTTGACCTTGGGAATTGTTCTGCTTTATTATAGAGTTATGATTCTTTACATGTTGTTCAAAGCAATGCTTCTGATATCCCTATTACTAAACATATTAATAACGTATACTCATTCTTTATAGCTCCAGTCACGGTCAATGAAGTTAAGGAAATTATATATACTCTAAGTGGTTCAAACTCCTTGGATGCTTATGATTTAAAAAGTAAATTAATCAATATATAATGTGAAATTGTAGCAGATCCGCTTACTAACTTAATTAATCAATGATTTACTGAAGGTACGTGCCCTAGTGCTTTTAAATTATTTTAAGTTACTCCATTATTCAAAAAAGATTATATTACCTGTACTAGCAATTATAGACTTATTTTGATTATTTCGGCATTTAGTAAAATGTTGGAAAAAGTTTAAAGTTACATTATAGCACTACTTTGAAAATCATAATTGGTTCAATAATGCTCAATTTGGATTTAGAAGAAAACGTTCAACTTCTCCAGCAGTTTCTGTTCTTATTGACGTTGTTGAACAACTTGAACATGGTAAAAAGGTAGCTGCAGCTTTCGGTGACCTGAATAAGGCCTTTGATTACGTTAGTTTTGAGGTACTTCTCGAAAAACTTGAATTTAAGGTGTGAGAGGATTTCCGCTGCCTCTAATAGGATTTTATCTAGCAAGCAGCCAACAATTTGTGGTTGTTAAATAGAAATCTTCTGAAAAACTTCCTATAATCAAGGTGTCCCACAAGGTTCCATTTGGGGCCCTCTGCTTTTTGTTAACAATTTATTACAGTACATGTTACCAACCGCATATATTTTATTTTCAGATGATACAACTTTACTTTGTGCTAGGAAAGATTATAACATACAGAGCACAAACTTAACATGGTTTGCATATGTCACAATTCTTTGTAGTAAGCTTTCAGTTCAACTCTCTTTAGTAAGGCAACTTAAAGCCTGTGCAAGCAGAAGTGTCCTAAATATGCGTTTTCTCTCGCTTTTTCATTCACACTTAACTTACATTATGGAGTAATCATGATATGTTGTCAAAGTGTCAAAAAAAGCAATTAGAGTTTTAGCTAACATTAATGCCCATTAGTCATGTCGAATTAATTTTAAAGGTTAGAAGATTATGACCCTTCTCTCTTTACATTTATTACTTTCTTATAACCATTTATAAAAATTTTAATTACTTTCGAACTCATGCGGATAATCATAACTACGAAACGAGATCTGGTAATCTTATTATTTCTAAAAGGGAACAGGACGGGACAGGACGGGACAGGACGGGACGGGACGGGAAAGGAGGGGACGGGACAGGACGGCACGGGTCGGAGGGAGAGGGGACGGGACGAGACGGGACGAGACGGGACGAGACGGGACGGGACGGGACGGGGACGGGAAAAGGAACGGGGAAAGGGACGGGGACGGGGATGGGGATTGGATGGGATGACATGGGATGACAGGAAATAATACACAAATAACGAACCACGCGCGTACAAAGTCACGGGTAACAGCTAGTTCTAGATAAAATTGCATGCACTACGTTATTTATAACTACAGTGATAATGGCTTTATTTCATTTACATAATTTCTTAATACAATATGGCCATGAACTGTTCTGAAATCGTGTAGTTACACAGAGTGTAAAGTAATTAAATCCAAATTCTGTAGTGCGAAACGTCATATTTGGAGCAGAATCAAATACACTTGATCTCACCCAAATACATCTGTTTCAGTTTAATAGTAAAATTTTTGTGCATACTTACAATTTAAACTGTAACACACAATTTTACCCTGTACATCTTGTAAAATGTTCGTCGGCTCCTAAATAATAGAACGGTAGAAATGGTTTACAAAAGTAGAAAAAACGTAGTAAAAGGTCTATCAAGGCGTAGCAAAAATATGTAGAAAAATACTTGTTA
Organism: Agriotes lineatus; assembly: GCA_940337035.1. NCBI lineage: Eukaryota > Metazoa > Arthropoda > Insecta > Coleoptera > Elateridae > Agriotes > Agriotes lineatus. The sequence goes on from CALNHX010005033.1 coordinate 63,371, forward strand.
AATACTTTAACGCTACGCCATGAAATTGACCAACCCTTAGTTGCTATTTGCGCTTATGATTGTAATTTGTAAACTTTAAAAATTATTCTCGTAATATGTCGATGCCTACTGCGACATAAATCACAAATGGTTAGTTAACACTGTATATAGAAACTAAGAACACGCCCCTTGCATTTAACAAATTTTGCTAATAAGGTTTTCTGTTCCGTGTTGTTTATAACTGTTTGTCAGCTACTTTCTAGCCTTTATTTTCACCAACAAGTCTTCAGAGCAACAGAAGACTCTAAATTTGTCAAGGGCGTCAAAATTCATTAAGGCTGTAGGAGCCACAGAAATTATTCGGCTAAAGATCGATTTATATACCTACCTTCTATAGATGAACAGCGTATCGATGGTGGACAGTCGTCAGTTTTGACATTATTAACAGAATTATGACCAAAAAATAATTTATCTCTTCAACTAAAAAAAAATAGGTTAATTTGTGATTTTGTCGTTATTTGTTACTATTTTGAAAATCTGTTTAAATACACATATACTTTATAATGGGGTGCAGGACATAACGTAATAGAATTATTTTTCTATTTGTTTGTTAACAAGTAATTAATTTTTTAAAATGGGAATATCTATTATTAAGAATAAAAGTTGCTAGTCCCATTTTAAAAAATTCATTACACTATTAAACTATGCAACTTTGTATACAGGGTGTCAGGAAAGTCAACCGTGGCACTTCTGGAGATGCTAGGGGACGCTATATGGAGTCGAAAAGTCCTAATCCATTTTTGGCTTAGAAGCATAATTTGTTCAGAATTCACTGTTGAAATTGGTACCGCAAATTTTGTGAACCGCTGTATGGTACCTACTACATATTTGTGTTTTTGATGCTTTTTTGTCAATTAATGTCAATGTAATAAATAATTGCGTGTTTGACTTTTGTAGTAAAAATATACACCGTGCAGGAGTATGCTGATATGTTTTTTGTGTATGGTGTTCTGGTGCTGTTGGGTCTGTGAGTACGTCGATATTTTGTCTTCATTGTTGGATTTAAAATTATCAAACTTTCTTTTAAAAGTGTTCTAAGAGCTAATAAATTATGTATGTAGACGGTATATGTGACAATTGTTTTCCCAGCCTATCTCAAGACACTGCGTCAAGCCTCCAATTTAAGGCAAAGTACAGCAGTTCTCAACTTTTCCTTTTTCATTTTCAACATTCGTTTTTACGAAAACTATGCTTCTAAGCCAAAAATGGATTACAACTTTTCGACTCCATATATCGCCTCCTAGTATCTCCAGAAGTGACACGGTTGACTTTCCTGACACCCTGTATAGGTAAGTTGAGTTAAATCATCATACTTTGGGCCAATGAACTTGTGGTCTTTCGTTGTACACGTATTTTCCGGACACCCTGTATACAGTGTGTCCCCGGATAGGTGAAACGACTCTTGTAAAAGGTAAAAAATTCTCGTTTTAAATTTTCATTTTTTGGGGTTCAGCCCTGCTTGGTTAAAAGCGAATTTCGAACATCATTTCAGTTTTGAAAAATCAAGTATGCCTTTGAAGTTTTCAAAAAACCTATTTTACTGTAGAGTAGCGTGCCTTTTATGTAGAAAATACGACAAAAAGTTATTAAGAAAAATTGTTTAGAATCAACATCTATACCAAAATTTCTCTGCCAACTTTGACCTCACACGTTTTCTTTTATGTTTAGATCCCATATCAAAGAATTTTACTTTTAACAAAAACTGCTATGGAAAAAAGAAATTTTTAACAAAGTTTTTTATTTCATAATAAATTTCAAAGCATGTTTCGTAATTATTTTTAAAAAATGTAAAATTTTACTGATAACGGAAGTCATGTGACAACTTTTGTTTGGCCCATTTGTAATCACTTTGCAATTACCTCTGGTCGTTAGTGTTTGATTTTCCAAGAAATTCTAAATAATTTTTTTTCATTTGATGCCCGATTTTTGGCGATCACTTTATTTATTATTTGTTTATAATAATTTTTTTACGTAGTGCACACTGTAGTTTGCGAATTTAAATTCGGCGCCGAGATGGCCTCGCGCCGAGTTGGCTGGCGCCGAGATGGCTCCGCGCCGAGTTGTCCCGGCGCCGAGCTGGCCCCGCGCCGAGATGGCGGCCCCGAGTTGTCCGGCTTCGCATCTGCGTACGAGTACAAGTGACACTCAGCAGTTAGAGGAACTAGAAAAAAATAGACTTGTGTAGATACACTAAAGTAGAGGACCTAAAACAGGGCCTTTCGGTACATTTGAGGTTATTTAGAAAAATGTCGAACTCGGATTATTAAAAATTAGTTTTTGATGACTGTGTTTTAGATATGCCAAATAAATTAATTGTATCATTGCTACTGCATATATAAAATATAATGTAAAATTGCTAATAGCAGATTATGATTTAAAATATCAAATGCTTTACTGTAGTCAATTAGTAACAGTGCTGTTAAATTGTCGTTATCAACGGTTTGAAATATGTTATCAGTGACATTTAAAAAGGCAGTTGAGCAGCTGTGATTTTTTCTGAAGCCCGATTGATGATGAAGTAAAAGATTCGATTGCAACAAATTATTCCGTAGTTGGGATTCTATATTTTTCTCAAATAATTTCGATAGAGTGGGTAAAATACTGATAGGCCTAAGGTCCTTGAGCTCTGACGGTGAACTAACTTTAGCAATAACAATGCCAAGTGCTTCTTTCCAACCAGTTGGAAATATTTGGTATACAGTAATTTATAATATGTGTGATATCAGGCAGTAAATGTGGAATACAATAAGTTAGCATAGTAGAGTTAATTTGATCGCTACCTTGTGAAGTGGATTTTATAGACTTAAGGACTGTCAACTTCATCTTAAGTGACAATTGTTAGTTTGAAAGTGTAGTCGACCTTATTTAAAACATTGTTCTAATAAAAATTTAGGAGAGATTAATTTGGAGGATTAACGCTATTTATTGAGCTTAGAAAAAATTGTTGATTTCGTTAACATTTTTTAAGTGAGCTGGAATGTTCATCGTGTTTTGCTTTTTATTATAAATGTTTAATTTGATTTGGTGTTTCCAAATATTTCGTACGTTATCGTTTCAGCAGAGTACTTGAGATAGGCTCGTTTTTCTCTTTGAATAGATGAAGTTTCTTAAGCGATTTATAGTATTCCCATTTATCTGAAGTTTTATGTAATTTATAATTTTTGGATGCTATCGTTTGGAGGAACTTCAAAAGTAACAAAACTAGTTGTAACTGGAATTAAACACATTTATTACAGAAATAAAAATCGTTATATTTTACAGTTTGAAAATATATAAGCTTTGTATGTAACCAACTTCTGACTCGAAAAAGAAATAAAGGAAGTATTAAATAATTCCACCTTTTGTAAAGTAAACAGACTAACTTAAAAATTAGTACTGCATCTATTTTGACTTAAAGTTGTCATAACTAAAATATATAGTATAAGAATACATTTGTTTAAAATATATACCACATATAATCTTAAAAACTAATAATCACTGTTATAGGTAGCTAATTACTGTTTCGTAAAAGAAATACAGGAGCTTTACATTACAGAATACAAAAATTTAAAATAAATTTGAAAATCGATTGCTGTATAGCATAGCGCCAAATACGTTTGAAACCAACAAGCCGCCTTGGCGTTGTTTCTACAATTTCACTTGTATCGGCAAAGCTAATTGCATGAAACTTCTTAATTAACCGGTTTCACAAATAACCTTTTGTAATTACATTAGTAAGTTTGAAAATTACTATATTATCAAAATGAAGCGATATTTTACGGATTTACATAGCTTTCAATTTATTTAGTTTTTCACTCAACACTTTTCCTAAAAAATCTATTTCTTGTGATATCGATGAACTGTTTTTAATTTGAACGACGAGTTAGAAAGACGAATTAATGGATGATAGAATTTATATTCTTATTATTTTAAAATATATTTTTGTACTACGCTCCTTATATGAATTATTTGCACGTAACATAGTAAATAGTTCTGAGTATAACAGTTGGAATTGATTTTTTAACATGGTTAAATTCGAATTCTAGAGTTAATCGGACATATACGACTCGGATATCTTCGGACTCAACCTCAAAAAGTAGTTGAAAGTATGGTAGTTGAAAGCAACGCAACCCGCCTTTCTTATCTATATGAATAAATATGTATACAGAAACAATACTTTTACAATATTTAAAGCTTTTATTTCACATTACGTTACACGATTCTAAGTTTCGTCTGTATAGGGCAAACTTCTTAATTAACAGAGTTCACAAATAGCTTTTTTGTAATTACATTCGTAAGTTTGAAAATTACTATATTATTCATTTCAAAGAATATATATTAAAATCAGACAAGGATTGGTAGGCAACCATTTAAACAGTCGTTTATAGAGTTGGACTTAATCAGTCATTATATTAACAAGTCTCCGTAGACTAATGGTTAGCGTGTGAGGATAGCAATACAATGGTATCAGGTTCAAGTCCGGCTTGGAGCAAAACGGTTTTTTAAATAAAATACGACTTAAAAACGGGCGAGACAGAACCTTAAAGTTAGTACGACAAAGATAAAGAAAGCATCGCTTTCAACGAATGCAAGAGAGATAGCATGATTGTGAGAGAGAAAGTGTGCGGAGCGTAGCGAATACAAAGGATCACGTGACTAATTCAAAATCCAAAAATGGCTGCCGCTTCAATTAAAACAAAATGGCGCCCCAGCAGCATATGACGAAATCAAAATCCAAAATGGCCGACGCTTCGTGCCCCCAGGCAATTTAATTATTAAAAAGCCCCAAGCAATTTAGTTACTGCGCAATTTAATTAGAGGTGTAATTATGCCCTCAGGGCTTGATCAATTAAAAGTGGTGGGGGTATGCTAGCCCTATTCTACTATCGCTGATAAGTCATTAAGAAATCGTTCATAACTGAAATATTGGAAGTCTCTACTAGGTTATTCTTGACTTATACGCATAATTTTGAGGAATGATATTTCGTGATGTGCAGTGTTGGGTAATTAAAAAAAAGTTATGTAACTTAAAGTGGAGTATATCAACAATTGTTCGAAGTGTTTTCCTTCGTTTTCGATTGACACCTGAGCGCATCTAATCCATGCTGCACCACATGTACACTTGTGCTCATAAAAATGAAATACATTTACTGTTGGAGTGATTTGAAAAGTCGTATTATTGGCATTATTAGATAATTATTTTATACGATATTTTTATTTAACAACTTTTTTGTAATTTAGTACAACAAACTATTTCACTTTATCGATGTTTCAAACCAACCGGTATTACAAAACTAAAGATTACAAAATTCGGTTGGAATACTTGTATTCCATTTTTATGAGCACAAGTGTACGTACTGGACAACACGTAGAAAAGTTTCACAACCCGGATGATACTTTTGAGGAAACTTTTGTGCATAAAGCCGAGCTGCAACTACGGTATTTTGGTGTACTTCTTACCCGTAAGTTAATACCATGTCCATGAGTTCTGCGTTGGTGACATTAGGTCCCATAATTTTTCTTTTACGAATAAAACAAGCTCCAATTTGACAATTAGTGACGGAGACTGACAGATACAATTCAAAGTAAGCGATGATTCTATATTTTACTAATTCACCACTCTCAACATAATTAATTCGTTATCTCCGTTAAAAAAAAGCTTTTACTACACTTTTTTTTAATTATCCATCACCACACATCACGAACTATCAGTCCTCGTAATTATGCGTATAAGTCAAGAATCACCCTGTATATGTATACAAAATATGATTTAATTTAAATTCACTTTGTGTTTCAATGCATATATAAATTGTAAAATGATCGATTACGGAAAGATCACTCAAGATGAGAATCCAAACAATTAACGATGAGGAAGTACTGGTCACGTGTCTTGGTTCAGTAATTAATTGTTTTAGCCGGCGGCTTCAATAGTTTGTTGAAATATTACACTACATGTGCTGACCTAAGACATATATGTAATATTGAAGTCTTCGGCGTAGAAAACTTCATCTGTAATAGCTGCTATATCAGTGATGCTATCTTCAAACTCGTCTAAAAATTGTTTGAAATCTGTATTAGGAGGTCTATAAATTACACCTACAGCAATATGTTTTTTTAAACGTAAATGTTATCCATAGTTGTTCAAAATGGTGTGTATGAAATAAATTAATCCGTATAAAATTAACCTAGACGGTAAAGTGGTTATTTTCCAGGACGGAAGAAGATATGGATTGACAAACCGCAGCCGAGTCTGGCCACTTCTTGAGACCTGGAAAACCACTTTACCGTCATGGTTTACATATAATTTTTTTTATCCTAAACTATCAGAAAGCTAAATATGTTCAAGATAAACGTAGTTTTATTTAATAGGTAATACAAACACATTCATACATAAGGGGCGGCTGTGGAAATTAAAACGTATTAATAATATGTTTGTGGCACTGTAAGTCTAGTTCAAATTCGAGGTTATCAGGTTACCCATACCCAGGGAGAACGCAATATTTATATAATACATATTAATTTTATATTTCGGTAATATTTGCAGTGTACAAATCTCATTTACATATTTTCAAGCTAAAATTAAGATTGTATTACCGTTACATGGAAATCTACACAAAATATTCGCCAAAACATTTTTAAAATATGTGTGTAATAATTTCATGGCAATATTGTAAGGTTAGTGTTTGGAAAACATTTCTATAATATTGTATTTTAAGATGCTTAAAATACTAAAGTATAATATTTAAGTAACCTCAGGAATACATTTCGAAGTAATATTAGTTTAGCGAGATTTAGCCAAGGTTACCCTAATATATTATGGAAACATTATTTCTAAAATGTTTCTGAAATATTACAAAAACAGTTTTAAATGATATTTGACGGTAAAAGAAATATTTTTGATTTATTTTTGAAGTACAGGGTTATTCATTATAAATTACCCACCCCTTATCATCGTTATTATTGCCTATAGAAAAAAAAAAGTTTTAAATAAAAGTTATGTGGTTATAACTGAATGTTGTTAAAATGCTATCAAAAGTACAGTGGCGTGCATAATTAAGGGGATACAAAAAAGTAATATATTTTTTTAAATAGAACACCCTGTATATTATTAAATTTTTGGAATGATCTTTCTTTCCTGATTTCAAAAATATACCATATGTTACCCCTACCGTTGGACGATTTGGATACAACACCCTGTATGCTCTTTTTGCTGCACGTTTATTTTTGTTATTTTGTATATAACAAGTAAATATTTGAACTTTTTCTTCCTCACTATAAACCATTTTGATTATTTCATTAAAGAAATGTCACTTACAGGGCCGTAGCTACAGGCTTGGGGGCCTTGGGGCAACAAATAATTATGGGGCCCCCATGTTATCTTCCCCTTTACCTCTACATCACTTTCATTTAGTAAGACTTTTTTAATAGGGTTACTATTTGGTGTTTTTATTTCTGTTAAGATAGAAGAATGGGTATTTAAAACAGACAAAACACATATTTACTTCACATTGAGTTTAATATAAAACTGTATTTAACGTTTAAACAGGCTAAGTTTAGTTCAAAACTTTTTAAAGACAACTTCGTAAAAATCTTCCTCCGTCTTCGGGGGCCCCTATGTTCGGGGGCCCCGGGGCACTGCCCCGGTTGCCCCGGTGGTAGCTACGGCCCTGGTCACTTATCAAACAAAGTAGTTGTTATTTTCATAGCTTACTTTAATAATGTTAATGATAGTCGACGTTTAATAACTCAAAAACGGTATAAGGTAGGGGTAACATATGGTATATTTTTGAAATCAAGAAAGAAAGATCATTCCAAAAATTTAATAATATATAGGGTGTTCCATTTAAAAAAATATATTACTTCTTTGTATCCCCTTAATTATGCACGCCACTGTACTTTTGATAGCATTTTAACAAAATTCAGTTATAACCACATAACTTTTATTTAAAACTTTTTTTTCTATAGGCAATAATAACGATGATAAGGGGTGGGTAATTTATAATGAATAACCCTGTACCTTCAACACCCAGTTTACTCTAATACGGGCTGAAATCCAATAAAATCGTTGTCCCATTTAAGTTGTTTATTGTAATACTCGCTCTGAAAATTAATATAAAATACGGTACAGTAGAGGTTAAAATAGCTTGTAACAATTCTTATCTGTTCAAAACTTCCAACACTTCCCCAGTAACTTATCTTAATTCGTGGAATTCTTTGTGTAGGCTGAATGTACTTTTACGTTTAAAAGCCTTTTGGAGCAGATACTATTTTGGTTCGGCACCTATTCCAAGAAATTTACCGACAATCTATAATTGCTTTCGGTGGAAATGCATTTGTGGTAAATTACCATCTTACGTTTCGAAGAAGAAAGTTGGCCTTATTGTTTTAAGCGAATCGCTTGGTTATCATATAAAGATCGGATTCTTAGGCAAATGCCTTTTGTAAATTTAGCTTTAACATTAGGTAAATTAATAAATAAGAGCGAATCAAACATTTTTACGTCTATTGACATATATTTTATTTTGCCTATAATGCCTACTTCATTAGTTTACTGCCTATTTTCAGATTTACCGCCTAAAATGTGCCTAATTCAAGAAAAAATAGAAAATAAGATAGTCTTGTCTACATTACTTCGAATTTTAAAGTTTTAACTGACAGTAGCACTAAGTTAGAGAGTGCAGGCTTAACTTTAATCGATTGCTTCCAGATTTTGGAGGAAGTCGAAGACTCTTTAAAACATACGAATGTAGCAGACAAACTGAAGTATGTATTAAATAAAAATCCTGATCTAGGAGTGTAAAGTACTTGATGGTAAAACATAGAAGTTGACTTTGATGTCAATGTTTCTGATCTCATAAAATATAAATATGTTCCTAGAACAAGCGTAGACGTCGAATGATCATTTTCAATGTACCGATGGGGCCACAATTATATATAACAGCAATGAGATAACATGAACAACAAAATAAAATGCTTGAGTAAGAAAGAGATAACCATACGAAAAAATTATTTTAGTAGGCATGTTTAGTTGACAAATGTCATAATTAAATTAAGCGTCAAGCCTACTCGTATATTTGCTACTATGTTTATCTCTTTCTTACTCAAGCAATATGTGTTATCTTCTTATTCATGTTATCTCATTGCTGTTATATATAATTGTGGCCCCATCGGTATATAAATATATTTTGTCAGATCGGAGACATAATTTTACAGAAAGCAATTTTGAACAAATATTAGTTACTTATTACGAGGGCAAACTTAACAGTTAACTCGCAGATTAGTACGTTACTCTTCAATGCACAGTAGCAGCCAAAAGAAAACGGGACACCTTTTTTGCCCTGCTTCTCAAAATGTGAAAACAATTACTGACACTGTCAATTCTAATTAATATACGTAATCAAAAGTGATTATTAAATTCTGCAAAACGGCAGCACATATTGGCAATACGGATAAAGCGAGCATATTTGCTCATACTGAGGCATTTTGAGAATTAGGTCAAAAAAAGTGTCCCGTTTTTTTTGGCCGCGACTGTATATTATGTATCATGTGTAAATTATTGATGCCTATTTGAAACTGTTTAATGCCAATTTTGTGTTTTGATTGTGCCTATTTGCCTGCCTTTTTCCACATTTTCAGTGCCTACAGATCCGCTCTTTAGTTATCAAATAGTGTTCAGTGAAATTGTTGTTGGTCTTTCATAAGATAGAATGCATTGTTTTTGTATTGGGTTTTATTTGATTTATTTTACCTAAAACTTTAATACATATTTTCTTCTAACGTTTATTTATTATTTTAAGTGGTATGAAAGCTGTTCTAGAGGCGTTGAGGCGTTCAATGAAGCTACGTTTGAAATTAAAAAAATTAGCAGTTGGCTGATTTAGAGGTGAAATGTTCCACTATTCTAAATAAAATTAATGGTACAAGCGGCCTAAACCAAAATAGTATTTAGTCCGAAGTTTTACAACTTCTTCCCTTAAAAAGAGTTGAGGAAGTGGAAAATTTTGAGACTATTAGAAGACCATAATAATATGAAAACTTTGGTAAGACTATTTAGCAAATGTAATAGTCAAAATAACTTTATATTCATGTTTCTAAGAGGAATACCGTATTTAGTAGATGGAAAGAACTACCACAAACACATATTTTAGCAGATGAGCAAATTATTATCCAAGGAATTGGCTTTAACTTATTTCTGAATAGGAAAGAAGAAAAAGCTATCGGTATGTAATCGTAACATTAAACAATACATTTGTAATCACTAATCAGATTACTCATTAACATGACTTATATGCACAGTTACATTTTAGCTGCCTGCAGAAAACGATACTCAGCAACAGAAACTGATATTAAAAAATCTGTATCGGTTTTTTGGCCATCGCTAAAGAGTGCTCTCAAGGGCTGAAGGAAGATAATTGCATGTGTTTTTTTTATTTTTAACATACCTACCTGTATAACATGTGTTAGTGACAGATGTAATAATGTAACACACATTTTAAAATAAGAATCAATATCAATTGTTTAAACAATATTCTATTCAGAAAGTAATTCAGCGAGGCTTTCACTTACAATTAAAACAAGGAGGTTCCTTAATAAATAGTTTCAGCTTTATACATTGCAGTTTGTAGATATTTTATAAATGAACATGTATCTGTCTTCTAATAATTATAAATTCAATCCTAATTTTAATTATAGCATTGTGAACAGATAATTTTTCTTAAATTGATTTGAAAATTGTGATAAATGACTTCGGATAACCGCTAATTGTAGGTGTAATATTATTGTACTAGCGTTTTGCACCCAAATTGGGTGCGAAATAATAATTTGTACAAGAGTGATCCATTTTGTGTGTCGAGCTAATTTTGAGGTTAGAAAATCCACATAAAAAAGTCACTTATAAAAATTCGAAAACCCTACTACTGGCTTACTTGCGCCGCCCTGAGTCGATTGACACCATAATCAGCCAATTCGGCACACGGGTTCGCTCTCAAAGTGGCGTAAAGCAAAGCAAATTATTATGTCGGATAGTGATTACTCCAAAATATTGCATACACTACTACACTTTAAGTTCATTTAGGTCGACGAAATCAAATGATAAAAATTATCGGCTAACAACTAGTTGTCATTATCAAAAGTCTGCGACAGTGTATACAACTATTTATTAAAAAATGGTTTTACTAATAATAAAATCTGATAATGTTTTCTATTTCAATGTTATATCAGGAAAGACGGTTGTTTCGTCTATTTGAATAATTTTTACTGTATTTGACAAATGTAATATGTTAATAAAGATCGTTATTTTTTTAATAATCTATTTTTTACAGGGTGAATCCACCACTGTCAACACCGGGAAATTAGTGTTATTATTAATTACATTTAGTTATAAATTGCAATGCCAATAAATAAACCGGATTGAAACCGATAAAGTTCTTTTATTATTATTATTATTATTATGCAGTATTATTGATCAAGCCGAATATCCCGCGTGCATGTAAACTAGTCTGAATAAATTTTTGCGATTTTCTGTTTTGCTGTGAAGAAATATGTTTCGTAAATTTTCCGCCACAAAATCCCCCGTGCTATACCCTCGGGCCTTTTGTTGAGCGGTAAATTGACTTTACAAATTTCTTAGCAAACAAATTCTAACAGAAATCGTCAAAATTGAATTCCATTTTAATGCACTTTAGGATATTACTGTTGATTATTTCCTTCATATCCGTAATAATGCGTAATCACTATGGTTTCTGTCAGTTTAAAAATGACAAAAATTCAAACATCAAAATTTAACCGCGGTTAAATATGTGTCAAAATTTAATCGCTTGTGCATAATTTTAACATGATTATTAAAGGTGCTTCGTCAACTGAATTTTATCTATTTATTCGGAAAATAATCACTCCGAACATCCCGCGGGCATGTAAACTAGTCTGAATAAATTTTGACGATTTTCTGTCAGAATGTTTTGCTCTGAAGAAATATATATGACGTAAATTTTCCGCCCCAAAATCCCTCGTCGGGATTCTTGTTCAGCGGCAAATTTACTTGACAAATTTCTTAGCAAAATATTCTGACAGAAAACGTCAACTTTTAATCGGCTATTTAAATGCAATTGGGATAGTACTGTTGATTATTTCCTTCATATCCATAATAATGCGTAATCGCTATGGTTTCTGTCAGTTTAACAATGACAAAAATTTAAACATCAAAATTTAACCGCGGTTAAATTTGTGTCAAAACTTAATCGCTTGTGCATAATTTTAACATGATTCTTAAAGCTGCTTCATCAACTGAATTTTATCTATTTATTCAGGAAATAATCACTCCGAACATCCCGCTTGCATGTAAACTAGCCTGAATAAATTTTGACGATTTTCTGTCAGAATGTTTTGCTCTGAAGAAATATATCTCGTAAATTTTCCGCCCCAAAATCCCTCGTGCTACGCACTCGGGATTCTTGTTGAGCGCCAAATTTACTTGACAAATTTCTACCAAAACATTCTGCCAGAAAACGTCAACATTTAATCGGCTATTTTAATGCACTTCGGATATTACTGTTGATTATTTATTCTCAATATCACAACAACATATACTGGATATATTTCTACAGTATTTTGAATAAATATTATGTTTACATTATTACTGATAATATTTGAAAAATGTCTTCCAAATATTACCACAATGTTTTGAAGCCAATATTGTAGTAATATTCCCAGCATATGCTACAAACATATTTGGAAATATATAGCAATAATATTTTTCTTCAATATTAGCTAAATATCTTTAAGAAATATTTAAATAATATTGATAAGGATATATTTGCCAAATATCATAAAATAATATTTAGGCAACATTTCCAACAAATATATCAGTAGTGTGAGCTAAGTGTCACATCTAGTGTTAACATAAATATTGTTTCCTAATATTTAGGAAATATTTTGTGCTACATGGTTAGGTTTTCCGTCGGTTTTGACACAAACTGGCGCAAAATCTAACATGCTAACCACGAATTCGACATAGACTTACAGTGCCATATCATTGCGAGCCTAACTATATCTGCTTATTTTTTTGGCTAGCCAACAAAATTTTCTTTTTCGAAAACTGATAAAACATGTCGACATTTACATGATCGGTTGTCAAAGACAGTGGTTTTTGTTTACTGGGTGTAAAAGTCTTTTAAAATCTAGAACAAAAAAGACTTTTACGTTCAGCAATTTCTGATTAAAGAAGAAGTCACAATGTAGACAAAATTTTCTTTGTGTTTCCGCTAATGTGGAGCTGTGCAGTTTTCGAAAAAAAGTTGTTTGATACTCGATTGCGAAATTATTTTGCATTCTCAAATGTTTTTTTGCTGGCGATGCTCGCAAAAAAAAACTCGAATACAAAGGTAGCATTTCGCAACCTCCAATCACAAATAAGTATTCTTGGCTAACCGGGAAAAATTGCCCTTTCTCGTCTCCATAGAGCCAAGAAAATTTAGCTTTTTGATAGTGTAGGATAAAAATAGTTATTTAAGAAAGTATGTTAATGAGAGCAAATAATAATCGAAATATTTTAATACGCGGCCCCTAGAGATATCTTGGTCGCCGATTAACACACAAGTTAGTTACAATATTTTTCGTTGATCGTACATTAATAATTTGAAGAAAATCTAACTTTATTCCATGAAAACAAAAATTTGGCACTTAAAGTTTTGACATTAATGATATCTTTGATTACCTATATCAAAATCGTCTATTAATAAAAAAATCATTCGTTAATAGGGGTTATTAATAGACGATTTTTAAATCGTTCATTAATAAAAAACCATTCATTAATAAAGTCATTAATAGATGATTTTCTATACATTAATGAAACCCATAAACGATCAACAGCAAATTATTTTTAATGTACAGACACCGCCACCGCTTCGTTAGGTCTGTGTGCTCGAATAACTGAAAAACCTTTTATAGCAATAAGGGTCCCGGGTGGTGTAGCTTGAACAAGCGTCCACGTTCGATCAGCAGAGTTAAGCAACTCTTTTTCTGGTCAGATCTTGGATGGAAGTTCTACGGCTGCTTCGCTCGGCGCCTCGTGGTACGACTGTCACGGAAATGGTTGGTCCCGGATGTCATAATAACATCGTGACAGTTAGTGGGGTTGGAAGTCCCCATAAAATGTACAGCGACGCCTATAATTGGCCTAACGGCTGTTGGCTGAATACCAAAATAAAATTAAAAAAAAATAAAATAAAAAATATCGCTATCTGAAACAACATGCGTCAGCCAGGTTTCGCTAACTGCAAATATATTAAAATTAGATTCATAAAGATAATCTTTCAATCGGGACGAGGGCTTTCCCCTTCCTTCTATGTGGAAAGTGCTAATTCCTAAGCCCCGCCCTCCGCCACTGAACCGCGACGGCATTTGCTGAATCGCGACGGCACTTGCCTATAAATTCTCGTCTTTCTTCTTCCGATAGTCAGTCGAGTTTCGCCTCTGACGTGGTTCACACGTTGAGTTACCGTGCTCTTCTGTCCCTTCCCTTTGCAAAGAGTTTCGCCTCTGGCGTGGTTAACACGTTGAGTTACCGTGCTCTTTTGCTTTTTTCCTCCTGATGAAGCCCCTTACGAAAGTGGGCGAAACGTTGAGTTCTTCGATCTCAATCATGACACGGTCCAATCCCGGAAGTCGTTTGTTACTTAATGACAATGGCCGCGAACGCCTCAAACAATAATTTAAGATGACTAGAACGTTCAGAAATAAATGATGAAAGGACTTAGCCCACAGAAGTAAAACTTGTGCGTGGGCTATTAAAATATATGAAAACGTAGTGAAGCACATTTCTCAACACTGTGCAATTCGCTAAGACAGTAATAAATTGTTTTGTTCAAGCATTTTTTATGTATATTAAATCATGGACACTATGTCTAGGGGTATTCTGGAGCCAAGATTTTATGTTTTTCTTAAATTTGTAAATATTTTGACTTTTTTTATATCTTTAGGTAATGCCGAGTATATTCGAGGTGCAATGTAGCTATAAGATCGTTGGCCAATGGTTTTTTTCTGCTTTTTCTACTCTAGTTTCAGTATGACATTTGTACTTGGTATGATAATCATGAGTTATGTCTGTTAAATCGTCTTTAGTTTTATATTGCAAGCAAAGCATCCTATAACAAAATAGCTGTCTTGGATCAAACAATTGGCTTTCTCTATATAATAAATCACTCGGGTATAGCCGGTCTTTGGTATAATTTTGAGAAAATATTTTTGAATTATTTCTAGACCTTTTAGGTGATGCTTCAATATGCCACCCCAACCAACTATTCCATAGTATAAGTGACATTCAACTAACGAGTGATAAATAATTTTTATCTACTCCAGTGGGATAAGTAACGCATTACGTCACTCATTTGACACTATTTCAGTTACGTAATGAAACTCATTACACCACTCAGTTATGTAATGGTTTCATTACGCAACTGAGTTGTGTAATGACTTCATTACGTAACTGAACTAGTGTCAAATTATTGGCATAATGACATTTGCCTACTAAAATATTTTTGAAAATGACAGATCTGACATTTCTCTTAATGCACTTTTCTCAATTTTAGGCAGTCGTAGATAAAATTTTGTACAATACATGTGTGATAATGCATCATTAATATACTTGTATGCTTACATAACTCGTGCTACGCACTCGTTTGTAACTTACACACACGTATATTAATGATGCTGTTATCCCACTTGTATAGTAAATAACTATTAAGTGTTTCAGTTCCAATACAGCTAAAAATCATTTTGGGAAAAAGCAGTCACAATTTCGGATTTTGTCGTGTAGGTTGCGAATTTAAAAATAATGCGATTGGGGTGTTTCGAATCCTTATTAAAAGCAGGAATTCTATGCATGGCATCAATACAATTTCCAATTTTGGTAATAATATAAAATAGGTTTTCCTGGGGATTCTCCGCAACACCTTTGATATTATTTTTCCTAGTGTCTGGGTTTCGGAAAGAGATATTTCGGCGACCCTGACTCGCCTTGTCTCAGGCTATGTTCCTACATGGAACTTTACTTTACTGCTCTAGGCTCTCGATTTTTTTAACTTTTGATTTTATTTTCGAAAGCAGTAAGCTTTTTCTCGTAGTTATCTATTTTACCGCTACAATATTCAATTGACTTCAGCATATCACTTTGGGTGTTTTTTACTTCAACCACCGTATCGCGTAGAGAGTTTATAGCACACATTACAACATTTAGAGTATGTTTTTCTTTGGATGTGGAACATGGGCTTTTAATGTTAATAGCGCCTTCCTTTCCTTTCTGACCCTTTCGAACTTCATTTATAATTATTTTTACATTTTATTACTGCCAATCGTCTTGCATATTCCTGCTCTCATTCTTGCATATCTTCTTCCCTTTCTTCACTTTCTAAAGTTTCTTGTTCTTCAAGATAATCTGACTTTTCATCTGTAAGTTCACCACCAAATAAACCTTCCTCCACCCCCTCTTCTAAAAAACAGTTATTTATTTCATCTTTGAGCTCTTTTTCTGTCAATGGACGTTTATTTTCCCAATACTTGTTAGTTTCAGCTATATTTTCTGATCGAAAACACTTTTATACATCAACTGTTAAACATTTAAACTGACAAAATTACTTATAAAAAATTTTAAAATAAAAAAAAATGTAAGCTAGGGTACCAATGGATACTAAGCAAAATTACCCAAAAGATGCACTGGGATCAGACACATCCCTAACGCACTTAAACTCGTTGTACGACGGCTACTAAATACATTTTGGTTATGTTGGCATAAGTTAGATTTTTTCCTTTAGGTGTTAATGTTGGTTCAAGAAAACTTAGTCTTCTTTTAAAGAGTTTCAGAAACTCCTTTGAATATCCAGTAAGAAGTAGTTTCCGTTCTAAAGTAATGACCCGTTAAACCCAATGAATACATAGTACTTTGTATCCAAGTTCTTTGTGAACATTTTTGCACGCAACGCACACAACAGAGTTAGGTATCATTTTAATCCTGGCCAGACGACTTGATTCGATGTCATAGACTTTTTAAATATTGATTAAATTAATAAAAAGATGATCTGTATGGTGTATGCGTCCTTATATTACTGATACGCTTTGCATCATTGATACATATGTGTCTTTGACAAGAAATCATTTCCAGACTGTGCTTCCAGATTTTCACTGACAAAAAACTTGTTTAGCGCTTTTCCTCTTCTTCCTCTAATATAAGCCCACTGACCTGTTAAAGTTGTGATTCTACAAACCATCTTTGCTTATTTCACGCACGGCTATTCGCCCTCTTTTATTATTTTTTATACAACAAAGGGTTGCTGCAGTGGTTGTTCTGACATATTGACAGCTACTTAAAATAGTGTTACTACGAGACGAGGAGATATTTTACCATTCTTGATGTCGAACGTCCGTGCTTGATTTCGAACTCGAGAATGTCGAATTTCGAATTTTATATGTCATGTGGCAATTGAGACTGATAACGCCCGAACTCATGACATGATTTATGTATTAACTTCTGGGTACGCCTATCCATAATTATGGAACTGTACTTAAAAATGCAAAGCAGTTGAGCTGGTTCTAGGTTACAGTATGTGAGTTCGATTCCTACAGATTCCAACAGCCAAAGAAAATCGATCGCCGCGCCCAGCGCTATTCATCAGTTCGGCGTTGGTAATCGCGAGGTCCTACACTCTCCTACAAGACAAGAGGCCAATTCTTTTTATGCGGGTTTTATTATATTGAAAAACTGTCGAAATCGAGAATTTGGTTAATCTCGTCTCGAATATTCGATATCGAAGAATGTAAAACTCAATTGAGGATTATCTCTTCTCGGCGGAATTACTAAAAAAAACATAACTACTCTTTTTGATATATGTACGCTAGGGAAATAATTTGCCTTTATTATAATTAATTTAAACTTTAAAGATAAATTTTCGTTCCGTCTAAACTAACCTGACACTAGACGTTTTCGATTTTGTAAGTTAGTATCATATATAATATAAAACACCATAATAAATCTGTGAACGACATTCTAGTTTTCAGTATTCTCTTGTTAGGTTGCATTCGTGAAGGTTTATACATTTTCGACCTGAATCACCTTTTGCATTTAAAGTATATTGTTGTAACGTGAATGTAGATTAATTACAAATCATCGTTACTATAATTTAAAATATGTACTGCCATTGTCTGTACTAGAACTCCTGTGTTGATTGAATCCGGAATATCCAAAGCAGAGCTCCGGATTTATCAGTTTCCCTCAAGCAGCAAATTGGCATTTTTCTCATTAAAATTGATTAAAGTCGTCAGACGTGCACACCTTTGAAGTTTTCTTTCTATCCGGGCTATTTTTCATGGAGCTTTGTAGTTGAAATTAATATAGGACGAAGCAGGTTATCTCGTTCGTGGAGTTATTGAAATATGGTGCCGAAGTAGGCCGGTGTTCATAATTCTTCAAAGGCGTCCGGGTTTAAAACCGGCAATTACGAAACGTGCAGTAAACAGAAATTAGTTGACGTGACTCACGGCCCATGATTAATATAGGGCAGGGAAACGCTGAGGAAATCTCGGCAAAACTGCAGAGTCAAGCACATCAATCAGCAGTAATTATTAGCAGAATGCTCCACAGTTTATGGAAATCTAAGCCATAAATTTTTATGAAGCGGCCTGCGACCGAAGACAGCAGCGATATATAGTTGCCAGTTCATTTATCAAATAGCCACGCGTACTTAAAACTTCATAACAACTTTTTCCGAAGCCCACAATTTCATTCGGAATGGCTTTGTAATTACTTGGGAATGGGATCTGTATATAGTTATAGGGAAAACTTTGATTGAATGTGTTGGAAATAATTCGGGTCCGTAAAGAGATGGCTTTGTAAACACGGAGGCCAATATACTAACTGTTTCAAGTAGTTTACTGGTGTTGATTTTGAAATGTATGAAATGTTCGTCGAAGTATTCAGCTTCAATACTGCATGATAACTATATGGTTAATTAAAATATGGGCAACTATGAAAATTAACATATGTAAATGTATATTTGTGCATTTGGAAAAAGTGTAAATATATTATCCGAGATCTTTTTATCTACTTCAACATAGTCTCTTGTTTGATTATTCAAAATAAATGTTATTGAATCGGGTGATAATAACAGTGAAGTCGCTAACCACGAATGTGAAGTAAACATTACAAACTCTGAAACACCATAGATGATAAGATAAAGAAGTAAATATAAAAATACAAAAATGACTACCGAAAAGTTAAAATACATAAGCTTATTTTAATAAAAACCAAAATTTTAAAATAAAAACCCATTTATTAAATGATTTTATTTATCTAATTGACATATTAAAGCTGGTATTAAAGAGAAAATTAAAGAGATAAAGGAAAAGTTAAAACGGCATAATGGACTAATGGAGAAGAAATTGCATGGTAGTAGTACAAGGAGAAGTTGAACAGCTGCAATCTACAATATAGTGTTTTCTGGAATAAAAATTCTGCGTTTCATTTTCGAAATTTACACCTGAATTGGATTGGAGTATGCTGTACTGAGTTTATTGTTGGTTGGTTACATCTGAATTGAATAAAAGGTATTTAATTTACTGGTGGTGGACCTCATTAAGCTTATTGTTGGCAGTTAGAAGTATCTTGTGAGATTTGGATGAAAGGCATTACAGTCACTGGTGGTGGACCTTATTGAACTTCTTGGTGGAAGTGAAAAGTATCTTGACGTATTTGGATAAAGGACATTGCAGTCACTTGTAGTTAATTACATCTACACTTGCGACGGATGTTGCAATTAGTTAAGGGGCTGTACCTGCATGGGTGTTCCAGAACATCTGTGAGCAGACGGCGCACGCTCGGTTCAACGAGGAGGCTGATCGGAGTGCTTAGTGGAGTAATTGTAACAAATGTGATTTATCCTAAGTTTTCATTTTCATAATTATTTACGTTGCCAGTTGTAGAACTGCCATATATTTTTTAAGTAATTTTCATTATACTGGTCAACCATCAAGTGTAATAATTCTGATAATGCATGGCCCTAACCTGATTTGAGAGTGGTTGATCTATTGGAGCTAACAAAATCAATAAACTCAGTAGTCAATAATTTATATAAAAGGGCACATATTTTACATAAATGCATCTAATCAGAAATTTGTTTCAATCTAAAAATAATGCCACACAAGCTTATATAACTTTGTTCTACCCGAGCTAGTTAAATTAAATAAACTAAATAGCATCAGTAAAGGTGGGGCATAGCAATGTAAAACAATATAATTTTAAATAGAACAATAATATGAAACAATTTTATGATTAGCGATCATTGAAATATATCAAAAATTCAGTCAGTAGGTAACAAAAAGTAATACAGGCATATTAGCTGCGTACTGTTGTCGTAAAAAAACGGGTATAGCTATTTTTCCCGGTATAAACGCAACTTTTAGAATAACACATTAGGAACCTGTGCATTTAAATTTTTCGCTGTCATCGAACGTCGCAAATTTGAAAACATGAACCATCATTTGAATTACATCGAAAAAGGAAGAATTGTCGATAGGGCAAGGAGGGGATTGCCAATAAGAGCGATTGCCACTCAGTTTAATATAAGGGAAAATACAACTTATTTCCTGAATATATCAGAAACTTTCTAGCTTCAATGACAGATAGATTGCAAGCTGTAATTGCAAACCGTGGAGATATTAGAAGGTATTAATATAATTTTTGTTGGAATGCATTCTTTTTTTGTAAATTTTATTATTTATATTATATGGTAACAAAATTACAGGTAACTGTAATTTAGAAGTATAGAAGCGTTTTAAACAATACCTTCAATACAGGTAACTGTGTGTGAAACATCAATTATAAGAACGTTATCATCATGGTGTGTTTGGTAGTTTTGTTTTTTGTTTTTTTGTATTGTTTGTGGGGTATCAGCTGCTTTGGCTATTAACCCCTATAAATAGTTCTTGCGCTTGGTCTAAATTAGAGCGAAAAGGTTAGCTTGCTGAAGAAAGTGTATGAGAACAGCACTGTCTATATTTTTTAATTCTTCTCCCTCGAATGCCATTCGGATCCCTCGGTACTGGCTGCATTCTCGCAATATATGATCTACTGTTAGTGACACGCCGCATTCATTGCATATTGGTTTATCTTCGGCTTGTAATAAATGCTTGGAGGTTAGGCATGTGTGACCGGTTCGCACTCTGGTTAACACCACTTGACTTTTCCTCGATAAACCAATGGGATATGAAAATCTCCCCAATTCAGGTAGAAACGTTTTGAGGTATGTATTACACTCGTTCCACCGGTCTTGAAACTTGGATAGCATTCGTTGTTTAATTAATAGCTGCAGGTCCCTCATATTACAAGTTTCATCAGTGACAACGTTCACACCATTTGCAGCATCTTTTGCGGCGGAGTCTGCATTTTCATTTCCAATAATTCCCACATGGCTCGGTATCCATATAAACGTGAGTTTTTTATTGGAATCTAGCAGTTGGTGGCATATGGCTCTTATGTTTACAATTATCGGGTCTGTTGCAAAACGATTCTTTAAAGCCTCCAAAACTGATAAAGAGTCAGTGCAAATGACAAATGCAGAGTGATTAGCTTCCATGCATAAACGTAGTGCTGATAGTATTGCAAACGATTCACTAGTGAACACGCTAGTATAGGAAGGGAGAGAACGTTTGATGGTTAGATTTCCATAGACTATCGCGTATCCAGTACCTATGTCAGACTTGGAGCCATCGGTAAAAAGAAAGTGGTAATTACCATAATCTTGTGCCAGCGACAGATACAGTTGCTTAAGTACGACTGAATTTACTTCTCCTTTATTGACTTGTTGCAAATCCAATCTAATTTCAGGTACGTTGACTAACCACGGTGGCTCTGGCTCTGATGTTTCATATAAATGTAGAGAATGCTCTGGTAGGTGTGTCTAGGTTTTGGCGGGAAATTCAAATTATAATCAGTGTTTTTGACGGGAAAATCTGGGAGTGTACAAGGTTGCTAAAAATGTATGGGGTCTTTGTCTGAGAAATTTACACCAGATGTAGTTAATGACCTCCATTATCATATAGGTACGAAAGTCGGGTCGCGTTGCTTTCAACTACCGCACTTTCAACTACTTTTCAAGGTTATAAGTCCGAAGATATCCGAGTCATCTCGTTTATGTCCGAATGTTTGTAGGAGTGGAGCAGGTAGGTAACGAGTAATAAATCAAAACATTCTGGTAAGAAACAAACAATTTATTTATATACATGCTCGTCCAACAATATCCACAGTCGTTCGGGAATGTTACGCTTTTCGTCCTACATACACATAGTCTGCTTGTCTGTGTGCCTGTCTGTCTGTCTGCCTGCCTGCCTGTCTACCTGCCTGCCTGTCTACCTGCCTTCCTGTCTAGCTGTCTACTTGTCTAGCTGTCTACCTGTCTACCTCTAGCTGTCTACCTGTCTATCTGTCTACCTGTCTAGCTGTCTACCTGTCTATCTGTCTATCCGAAGATATCCGAGTCATGTCCGAATGTTTGTAGGAGTGGAGCAGGTAGATAACAAGTAATAAATCAAAACATGTTGGTAAGAGAATTTATTTATATACATGCTTTACACACAGAATACAACTCTTTCTTTATTTTTACTCGGAGTTGTTTTAACACGATCTAACTTAATTTTTATCTTATAATTTAAGTCTATATGTGATTCCTCTATTTCTTTTTCGAGCCAAAAGTTGGTTGCATACAAAGCTTCTATATTTTCGAATTGTAAAATATAACGATTTTTGTTTCTGTAATAAATGTGTTTAATTCCAGTTACAACTAGTTCTGTTCCTTCCTGGAGTTCCTCCAAACGATGGCAGTGTGCAATCTTAATCCTGCCTTTTAGTTGATGCATGCTAATGTTAGCAATTTGATCCATATCTTCTTGATTGTATATTAATCGATCTGAATCTCGCCATTCTCCGCTGTAAAATTCAACTTCTTCTACTTTGAGGAACGAGTGCCCCTTAAACGTAGAAACTCCATTAGTTTTAAATTTTATAAACGGTTCTTCTGTTGGCAAACATACGATATATAATCCATTAAATGGAATACAAATGTATCCCTGTTCTCTAAGTTTCTCTTTGTTATTCTCGTAAATATTTATAAGATGTTGTTTAAAATGCCCTTTTAAGAAGTATACACTTTTGGTTCCATCTTTTTCTGCTAGAACACCAACTGTCGGAAATTTTCCCCTAGTATTTACCATAAATGCGGAAATCTTGTATACCCCAGTTATATCGAGATTTCTCCAAGGGTTTTGCTTAAAGTAACTGCATAGTCTATCCTCCGTTTCTTTTACTTTCTGTTCTTTTGACAGCAAATTTTTGTATTCTTCTTTTATAGAGTTTGTTTCCGCTAAATAATCTAGTTTTCTTTTTTAATTTCTATTTCGTCCAGCTCCAATTTTCGCTTTCTTGCACTTAATACATGGACAGACGATAGTGGAGTTATTTCTTTAATTGGATTTGGAGTAAACCTATGTGTTATGTTAGTTCTTTTTCTTAAGACCTGCGGGATGACGTTACTCGTATCAACCAATCCCAAGGCAGTAATATTTATATTCGGTGCTATCGTAGAGAACAGTGTTGTGGATTTGGAAAAGAATGTCTCTCCAGCCTTAATATAGCACTTTTGTATTATGTTTATGTTATTCTCGTGTGCGTCGCTGTCTACAATTTCTAAATAATTAACTGGTAAATAGTTAAAACTGTAGGCGGAGAGGACGTAGTTTATCATTTTCTCGCGCTGTTCTTGTTTACCTGGCAGTTTGATTTGCATCCCGGTCAACTTTCTTGTATTTTTATTGCCCCAGACCACATATTGTAAAACATTGTTAAACACAACACAACAGCTGTTTTGTAGTCTATCTGTTAACTTGGTCCACATACAAGCGATTGGCACAGAATAAAACGGTGCGTCTTGTAAATACTGCTAGCTGTTGTCCAGTACACTTAAACAGTCCTCCAGAGGATCGAACACATTACCTATCTTGTAATTGTATATTGTTGCTTCCAATCGTGTAATTCCGTGCTCTCTAGCCAAAGAAGACGTAAATGTTTCTTTTAATCGTGCATCTGGACATTTGATAAAGTCAATAATATGGTTTCCGATTTCCTTGTTAACTCCTGGACTTGTAATTTGGCAAATAAATTTGTTATATATCTTAATTCTGCAATTCGAGTTCATTCATGTTAGACAGTCAATCCCAACTGTTTTATCGTTGTCTACAATCACATTACAATTTTCCTGGTACTCTCCTTGGAGGCAAAAGTTGTGATTAGTCATTAAGTAATCGCACATATCCATCTTGTTAAAAATGCCAGCAAAGTCTTGTGTTATATCCAAATCCATAAGGTAGAAGTCATCAACTTGGAGCTGTTTTAATATTCGAGGTAATTCATCCAACAGAGTCTCCACTTTAACATCCGCCAGCTCTATTTTGTACGGGATAGCAACTGGATTTTCATATTTCCTTGCGATTTTTTCCATTCCTTCCCTTCCGATTTGATCAGAAATTTTTTGTGTCCTTGCACTGTTACTCCCATTAAGAAAAAATGGTAGTTTTTCTTTGACACCATGTCTTGCAGAAACGAACTTGGAGAATTTACCACGTAAATAACTGTTATATGCACCGCACATCTCCTTTTTTAGAAGTATGGAACGCCTCTGCCCTAAACTCTCTTCGCAGTCTGCTTGGTCACATATTTTAACTACCATAATGTTGTCACAAAACGGGTCCGTAATCGGTGTAGGCTGACTTAAATTTTTGCCACGTAGAAGGGTCTCGCCATCCGTGTAGATAATGTTCCCTACATCGGTAATTAGATTGCCCAGGTTTTCTAGCAATAACCACAATCCGAAACGTTCGTTGGTTGGTTTAATTTTTTTCCCAAAAAGCTGAGGAAGGCTATACACTTTGGAGTAAGACATGTTTACTCGTTGAACTACCTCGAAGTAATAATCTGCTAGAGCTATTAAGCCTCTATATATATCCGTAGGTAGTGGACAAATTTTAATTTTAGAACATTGCGTCACAAACAAGTTGTCTGATTGGTGGAGGTCTAGCACTGGAAATATTGTGCAATAGGATTAAAAGGACAAATGTTCGGACATATTTGACATGACTCGGATATCTTCGGACTTATAACCTTGAAAAGTAGTTGAAAGTGCGGTAGTTGAAAGCAACGCGACCCGACTTTCGTACCTATATGAAGCTTCAGAATATAACATCCTGTTTATCTGATAATGGAGGTCAGCAAAAATTCTTCCAGACAACAATGGCTTTATTGTCCAATTATCGTGCAGATTTCTCAAACAATGGTTTTTATTGTTCAATTTTTAACAGCTTTGCACATTTTAATCTCCAGACAACAATGGCTCCATTGTTCTCGAATTTCGTGCTGATTTTAAAACAATGGATGCC
This sequence comes from Agriotes lineatus, assembly GCA_940337035.1. Taxonomy (NCBI): domain Eukaryota; kingdom Metazoa; phylum Arthropoda; class Insecta; order Coleoptera; family Elateridae; genus Agriotes; species Agriotes lineatus. Next base: position 88,856 of record CALNHX010005033.1, read on the forward strand.
ATTGTTCTACCGATAACATCCTGCAAGAATAGACATGTCTGTCAGATGATGAGTCACATCCGGTCGAGCCTGAGAAAATTTTGATAAGCGTAACAATAGCTTCATTGTTCTCAAATGGATGTCATTGTTCTATTTACTGATAACATCCTGCAAGAATTTTTTTTTTTTTAAATTTAATTTGCACTCAGCCAACAGCCGTTAGGCCAATTACAGGCGTCGCTGTGCAGTTATGAGGACTTCCAACCCCACTAACGACTGCCATGATGTTGTATGACCGCCGGGACCAACTTTTTTCCGTGATAGCCGTACCACGAGGCGCCGAGAGATGCAGCCGTGGAACTCCCATCCAAGTTCTGACCAGAGACAGCGTTGCTTAACTCTGCTGATCGAACGTGGACGCTTGTTCAAGCTACACCACTCGGGACCCAGACAGACATGTATGCATCCCAGACGCTCGAGCGTGGGAAAATTTTGTAAAAATTTCAAAAACTACACTTTTAACCCAAAAAAATTTCCCGGAAGTGCCCCCTTGGCCTAGGCATCCCCTCGAGCGTGGGAGAATTTTCAAAAACTACACTTTTAGCCCCAAAAAAAATTCCCGGAAGCGGCCGAGGTCAATGACCCCGACTTAAATTAGGTTAAAGAGTGGGGAAATGTACGAGATTTGAAGATTGACGAAAAATATCGAATAATAAATGTGTATCGATGTCCGACTAAATACGGCAATAAAGTGGCGGTGGAATTGGACAACTTCAGATTCATTCTACCAGCACGCTACGATTGCCTAACAGACGCAGACCTACAACAATTAGGAAAACGTCGCTACTATATCATCTCGGGTGGCAAGTGTGGGAGCAGCACGAAACTTGTCTTCGAGGAAATCGTTCAGACAGAGATGACATCCGTAGCACAATAATTAGCTGATATATAGTTGTAATAATTTTATACATGTACGTTTTAGGCAAATAAATAAAAGTATATTTACATTGCTGTTTTATTACACCATTGTGCTTATAAACCCGATTACAGGAACATGCCAGGTTGGCCGAGTGGTCTAAGGCGCCAGATTTAAGCTCTGGTTCCCTAAGGGAAGCGTGGGTTCGAACCCCACACCTGGTAATTCTTTTTTGTTTGTCTAACAGACATCAGTACTTGACAAATTTATTTCAAGATCATTTTTGCAGATCAGCACATTTTAATCTCTAGACTCATTAACTGTATTAGCAAAAACTTCCAACTGCGCTGATTTTTCTAAAACAATGGGTTTCTTTGTTTGAATTTTTTGCAGATCAAAACATTTTTAATCTCCAGACAATAGCTTCATTGTTCTCGAATTTCGTGTCGACTTTAAAACAATGGATGCCATTGTTCAACAACATCCTGCAAGAATAGACATGTCTGTTAGACGATGAGTCACATCCGGTCGAGCCTGAAAAAATTTTGATAAGCGTAACAATAGCTTCATTGTTCTCCAATGGATGTCATTGTTCTATTTACTGATAACATCCTGCAAGAATAGACATGTCTGCATCCCAGACGCTCGAGCGTGGGAAAATTTTGTAAAAATTTCAAAAACTACACTTTTAACCCAAAAAAAATTCCCGGAAGTGCCCCCTTGGCCTAGGCATCCCTTCGAGCGTGGGAAAATTTTCAAAAACTACACTTTTAGCCCAAAAAAAAAATCCCGGAAGCGGCCGAGGTCAATGACCCCGACTAGGCCAATAACCCCGCCCACCGGCTAGGCCTGTGACCTTGACCTCGGCTAGGCCCGTGACCTTGAAAAAGTTCAAGGTCAAATGTGTCCCAGAACCCGTGTAGGTACTCTACTTAAATTTGTAAAACTCTAACACTGAAGAAGGCTCGTAAAAAGCTGAACATATATATATATATATAACAAAGTTCTTTTCACAGCTCGGTGGTTACTACACAAGGCGAAGAATTTGACTGGGAAAGGGGTTATAGCCAACACCAATCTCAGTACTTGGGCAACGATTACAAGAGCTATTAATGGTTTGTTGAAATAAAACCACTTGATGCTAAGGTCGACTGTTTCGATATTTATTTATACCATTCTCAAGACCTAACAACTTGCGGCACAAAACCGAAAAGGCACATGTAGTTCACAAAACATGTAACTAGATTTCAAATTTTAAATTTACAAAAGCAGTACAGCGAAAGCAGCATATCACACAACAAAAGTAATGCTAGATTTTCCTGTCACCAGGTTACATGTTAAAAATCCACAAATACATTTAAAATTAATTAATTACTAAAATTTGAAATCTAGTCACATGTTTTGTGAACTACATGTGCCTTTTCGGTTTTGTGCCGCAAGTTGTTAGGTCTTGAGAATGGTATAAATAAATATCGAAACAGTCGACCTTAGCATCAAGTGGTTTTATTTCAACAAACCATTAATAGCTCTTGTAATCGTTGCCCAAGTACTGAGATTGGTGTTGACTATAACCCCTTTCCCAGTCAAATTCTTCGCCTTGTATATATATATATATATATATATATACACAGTACAATGTTATTTCTTGACTGGGATAGGGACTATCTTTATATATATATATATATATGTATTGTTTATGAAGGTTTGAATTTTTCTTCAATATTAATGACTGCAATAATTAGTTAAAAAATTTAAAAATCAAGAATAATGTAAATTTCGTTCATGTGGCGCCTAACTGCCCCGCGCCTAAAGTTGCGGCGCCTAAACATCCAGGCGCCTAATAATGCGCGCCTAAAGGTGCGCGCCTAAACGTCCCTTTCCGCTTACGGAATCGCGCTTGGACATGTTGCTGCGGTGCTGCAGAAAATCCGGAGAGTGCAATAGAATGGAATATGGCAAGCGAGACCGCCGTAACTGCTGGAGACTCCGTTAGAAAAATATATAGAATTCAATGGCAAGCGATGCTGCCGTACGAAAACTTGGTCTTCGTGTCTGGTCTTTTGTGCAGAAAAATCCGGGAGTGCTGCTCGACGATACGAAACTCCAGTACGCATTTTTTACTAAGTGACTTAAATCGATCGGTTCCCTAAGTTAAATCCCGCGGAGCGGATTGAGAATGTATCTCCGAAAACTAGAACCGTCTTGGTCAAATCACATAAAGACACTCGGTCCCAACTACACAACTTGCTTGAATGCGGCGACTCAATCAATCCTCAGCAGAAAACTATGCCATACTTTTTAAAAGATCTGAAAGCCGATTGTGGTGAGAAACAATCAGATGTACGCCACTATTTGTTGAAAATGGAGCAGGCAATTAATTCGGAAATGTTATTGGCTGAAGAGCTACGGGGATCGAGCTAGAGTGACCGAGTTTTGGCCAAGCTTGCGAGAAGGGGTTTCTACTCAACACTTTTACGACCTTTTTAATCGGCTAACGAGTGGTTTCACTGATTTATGACACAGCATCTAGTCGTAATGCACTGCAGCTGTAACCAAGGCCTGTACTTATCGATGCGGCTGCGTTGCACACCTATGCGCCTGCCTTGTTGGAATAATGGGAGGTTAATGGAAGTTTGGGGAAAATATGCTGCAGAAATTCATCTAACAGACTATACATATACATTTTCGTTAGATCGTGGAATAATCACATATACTTATGGCCTCAAAAGGTACCATGTAAGACAAAAAAACTGGGACAGTCAATATGGTCTGTTGTAAACGTGACTACTGCAATATATATAGTCGCTAAGTATTTCTAACTTAATTTTCAACTTTTTTAAACGTTGCTATAAAACCAAGTTGTTATAATAAATGTAATTGTTTAAAGCCTCATTTATGCTAATCAAATAATGCTAAATTCTCTATCAAAAGTTGTCATCCAAATATATTAACAAGAATTAACAATAACCATGTTGTTGTATGAAAACAGTTATAATTGGAGTATATGGCCATATTTACCCAAGTAGCAAAAAATAATTCTATCGATAGTTGCCAGAAATCTTAAAAATCATACGGTACTCACGAGTAAATGATAAGGCTGTAGAAGTGTATGGGGAAATGGTCATCGATGGCTCAGAATACTGTTTAAAAGAATTAAGTAAATATAATTAACTGTAAACTAATAACCATTTTCCTATAAAACGATTCACCTTAATTACAGAGGAACACCTTCAATGCTGATATAGTAATGAGTGGTCAAAGATAATGTATGATTAAGGGTTAAGGATTAAAATAGTACACTATAAGGTTTATAAATCAAACAATCCGGATTATGCAACTCCTGCTGGTACGGCCATCATAATACTAAACACAATGAACTTAATAGATATTAACACCATCACTTCTAGGCAACTAGTATCAAGATAGAAATATGACCAATATCCTGCTTACCAAATTACAGCAACAAAACACACGACTGTAACCAATTTTTTAATTCACTTGGTGATAGATTTATAGCAGGAGGTAACTATAGAACTAAGAGCATATGTTGGTGATAAAACAACCGAGAAGGGCAGACAAGTGTGTGCTGAAATGCAATAAAATAATTTAAGAAATATCTCAAGAGTAAAACGACATATTGGCTATAGATAAATAACTATTAATGCACAATTTAATCAAATCTCGGTTTATCATCGGACCATGATTTAGAAAATCTGGTGAAATAGGTGACCGACCAAGTTTTAAATATATTGCTGTCAATGTTTGCAAGATCCGATATAGAGAAACGCATTTCTAAACAGTAAAACGGAAAGTTGGCTGCCTTACCTGGAGTGCTTATTTTGATTCCAACATTGATAGCCAGTTTGCGTTTACAATTATTTTTGTTACTAATTAGGCTTAAAGTTTATAATCTAGTTTAATTAAAAATGTGAGTCGAACCATGTGGAGTGCAGCTTGATTTCTGGGTGCAGCGATGAGCGCAACTTTGAAGTAGGCTTTCGGGAAACAAGACATTGGCTTGCGGGCTAAGCCCGAAGACACACGTAGGTGAACCGCTCCTAGTGTATTGTGCAAAATTAAATACGTGAGGCAAAATACTGAAGCGGCTTAAAAAGCTCTGCGTATTGAAGTTTGCGGTATAAGTTTCAATACATCAACTATCATTGGTATTGTGTAACGGCAAGTTCACAAATTTCTAAGCAGCTACGTATATTCATGATGTCAGCCGTTATTGAGGCGCCAGCTATCAGCCAGGTGTTGCCGGCATCGATTGTGGTAATTTTCCACGGATGATGCAATACGTGGGCGAACCTAATACGGAACGCAGCAAGTAGACTGAAAAGTTAAGAAGGGAACCCAATATAGAACATTTTTGTAGTTTAAAGCAATCAGCACTCTCTACAGCTGTACCGGGTGATCATAAATGGTTGTTATTTTTTTTCGTACGTTGGCATTGTTAATGTTGGTTACCCTGCTGTCAATTTTGGTGGCACTGTAAGTCTATGTCAAATTCGAGGTTAGCAGGTTAGGTTTTGCGTCAGTTTTAACACAAACTGTTATACTATTAAAGGTTTGATCTAATTTCTTTTTGTATTTTTTAAGACTTTGTATATGTTAAAGCCATTATATTTGCCTAACCAAATTGACTTTTGTTGTGCATATGTTTGTAATCAGTTTCAATTAGTGAACTCTACGGTTGCAGACCAGCTTTCCGTTTTTGGCAAATAGTGATCATTTGAAACTAGGACTGGGTAATTAAAGGGCTTTATGTACACTAAATTAGCAAGGTCAACAAAGAAGGCCGATAATTATTAAAATACTAAGGCGTATGTTACGTCTCACTGAAGTTTAACGTCCCGACGGAGGGGCATAAACAACGTATTTTACAACATTGAGAACAAAGTGCTAATATAGAAATCATGCACACGATCCATAATGACATATGAGGTGGAAGAAATATGAAACGGTACTGAAAAACTTACGAACACTCTAACAAGCTGCATGATCCCGAATGATAAGCAAATTGTAGCTGAAACTTTCATATATACATAGCGAAAACGGCGTCCTCTCAAATCTTGTGTGTTACACAAGGTAGTGTAGTTGGCACGTGTGACACAAAATGAACATAGAGCACAGAGCAAACATCAAGTTTGCTTCAAACTGAAGAAGACAATCAAAATATAAAAGATTATGTACGGCGACGACGCTTTGTCCTGGAAGTAGTATTTCCGAATAGCTTTTCCGGTATTGTAAATGTTGGTGAAAGGTAAAGATTCAGGGTCATTTCAATTTCCCCAACTGGAGGCGGGCTGTTGTAGGGACATTGCGTCCCTCTTCAGCCAGGAACGGGAATTCTAGGATGGGTGAGAGAAATGAGGGATAGAGAAACCAGGTAAGGTGGAGAAGTACTGCCCCGGCATTCACCTCAGAAAAGGTATTCTGTTTACTCAGGAAAACCACCTGAAAACCTAAATCAGACAAGACGGCCACGGGAATCGGACCCGTGACCACCCGCATGCTAAGCACCGTGGTAACCACTAGTCTACAGAGCTCGGTGAGAATGTCAGAAGGACATTTCCGATAATTCAAAGCCTGGTCGTCCGATCACAACCAGAAATCTCGAATCGACTGAAAAAGTTTGACAACTTGCAGCCACTGATCGATTACTGACATTGAAAATGATGGATCAGGAGGTGGAAATAAACCGTAAAACAGCAAGGACCATTTAAAGGTGGATTTGCAAAAAGGTGAGGCGTGTGACCCAAATTTTCTGAATGCAATTACTGGTTTTGCCGAGTTGTGGTGTTTTCACTACAATTCATAAAGCAAAAGACAAAGCATAGAATGGCTATCTAAATGTCTTCTATACAAAAAAAATCTGCTTCCAAATATTTACTTTCAACAGTTTTCATTAGATTACTTTGTTGAACGTCTTTACATAATCAACAAAGACCGTATGGCTTTCTAGATTTTGTTACGGTCTAAAACTACTTTAACGACATCGCACCAGCTCATACCAACGCGGACGATATTACTCAAAATCGGGACAATGACCCACGTAGGACCGCTGCCCTTCCCGTAACAAGATATGTGTAACATTCCGCCCTTCTGCTAATAAGGGCGTTGAATTAATTAATCACCATCGGGTAGCTCTCTCAGTCGGAGTTAATTTGGTTCAGACATATATACACTATGAGACCAGCAAACAAACACCAGGATAATTTTAGACAGTTTAATTATATTGTAATGTATTCACAAATATAGTAAAATGCATTTTACAATAAAATTGATAGTTATTCGAGACGTCTTGTTGCGAAAACCTGGCGTCACTGCAACCCGTCATACATCGGTGAGTTTGGAGGCCCTACAGTTTGTGCCCTGGTAGATCTACGAGACGCCACTGCCCCCGTTATTGAGCCGTCGAAATTAATTCCAGGGATACCAATCGTTAAACTTGAATCTCGGTCACAATGTCAAAGGCACGTGTAACTACAAATATAACTTAATTCGGCTATGGCAGGGTTATTTACTTACAACACCGGGTCGTGCGGGAGAGTAGGCAAGCCCCCCTGTGAAGTGAGTGTTGCGTTTGTGCGGGGTGTTATAGAATGAGAAGTTGACGGTGGATTCCACCTAGGGCTCGGGCCTACAGCGCTTGCCCTCCGGGGATGCTATAGGAACTTGGTTGATTGGTGAGTAAACCTCTGTAGTCAACAAATATTTAGAACAAATTTAAACGACCTCTAAGATTAGCGATGTGCCGGGCCTCAATAATATGTAATCTGACACGGCCAGGGCGGGTATAATTATGCGGTGTAGCTGGCTTAATTATTACGAGAAGCATGCGAAACGGCCTCGTGAACGAGTTTTCGTCTAGAACATGTCTTCCAGGAAATTGTTACAAAATAATTGTTGACGGAACTTGGGCTAAAATTTAGGCTGGCTTCAGGTTATAATATTGACAGGGCAAACCAGTGAAGCGGTCCTCGGTGAGGTCGTCGCCTCCAGGAACTGGCTTTCAGGACGGGGATTCGTTCGGGTTTTAGCTAGAAACACGGCCTCCTAGATTGGAGTCTTCGGTTCGACTTAGCTACAGGTAAATTCAGGGTGCAGGATTTCAAAGTGTGAGGGAAGAATTCCCTCTTAATCGGACGGGACGGACAGGATTGGGGATGATCTGGGACAGGGTGGATACTGGAGTGAAGGCTGAGTTTGACTGCAGGAAGGAATGCTGGAGGGTAATGCCGGAGGGAATCTCTCGTGGAACAGTCGTGAAGCAGCTTTTATGTCCCCTCTTCGTGCTTCGTGCATCTAGCAACTACTTCGGACATTCTGAGTGGGAGAACGGCGCAAACGGGGACCTGCGCCTCCTCGATGACGTATTTCTAAAATTCAAACTCCGATACGTAACTTTGAATAAGCTATGGGAGAACGCGCAAATTAATTTGTAATTAAAAAAAAACGCGTTCGCGCTGGGCGAAACGTTACAATGCCGTCTAGACTCAGTGAAGCAAGGGGTGGTACTACACGAGATTATCTACGGGCAACGGCCTAAGAGACGGTAAACAGTGATAAAATAGATGGAGCGCCACCCGGTTCCATCAATCAGAACGAAATGGCGCTGACGTTTCTCGGCGTACACAAGAGACAAAAACAAAATAAAGGGACTACAACTATAGGCCCAGCTGGGATCGCTTTACCTCTAACTTACTGCGAGTTCAAATATTTTTAGAATCTTACAACATGAACCAATAGATTGAAAACACTTGCTACTTGCTGTTAGTACAGCATCTGTACGAGATCGTCCTTAGCTTTTCATCCAATGTTACTTATAGCATAATTTACGTTTTAATCGTTACTATCTTTGCTAAAGGTTTGTAAGTTTTATGCGGTAAGTGGTACTTATGCAATTATTGCAATGGTCTGTCTTGCCTTTCCTAAAGTGTGACCTGGACGATTGCCTCCGAAACAACAAGATCGCAGCTCTTCGGCGTGACGTCAGTACAGGAACACTGAATTGGCCAATGACATATCGAGCCTCTTATCTATCTCCTCGCCAATTTGGCCTTCCTGTGCTGATGCCACGCTCGAGAGTTGTGGCCTTGTTGTTGCTGAGGTAATGCCTGGACAGTAGCATATCTGTGGGATTTATCTTTCTTTCCTCATACTTAGTGGATATAACAATTTGTATTTTTCATTTCGTCCATATTTTAATAGTTTATTAGTAGCTTCGGCGTACTTATGCGAACGTTTTGTCCGTCCGTCCGTCCGTCCGTCCGTCTGTCTGGATCGCCTGTAACTTTCGAACGGCTACAGATATCGAAATTTTGAAAGGGGGCAAAGTTGTTGCTAAGGTCCCGAGCACCTTCATGCGCTATTTGGTTTTGGCGAAAGGTGGCGATTTTCCACTTTGCAAAATTTCCAAGCATTGTAGCACAGTGGCGGCTTGTCCACTTGGCGCCATCTACAGAACTTCGGTGGTCACGTTTTGAACTACACATTCTGGGTGCACTATAATACTTAATGTTTTCGCAGTGCTGAAGCTACTCTTTAGACCTGTAGTTGAGCAGTTTATTATAATTTGGCGATACCTGTTTTTTATAGCAACTTCTATCTCTTTTTCATTAATGAATTAATGTCGTGCGCGTCAGTTTCTAATTGATACGGATCATAACACAAATGATTGCAATGTTTTTTAAAATTTTTGGTATTAATTTTTCTTTGCGGTGCCTTCATCTACTTTATATAAGAAGGCAAATGATAGCTGCATTGACAAAAGGAGTTCTCAGCAATCAGCTTTGAAGATTAAATATTAAGGTTTGTAGTAAAACGCCTCGCTACTGGTAGACATTAATTTCAAGCAAATGACTGGAGCGAACAAAAGGAAATTTATGAGTAAATATATTTAATGTTATTATATCGTCATTACCGCTGCTACTGACAGAACTTATCTAACCCTAAAAATTCTTTGTTTCCTAATGTATCCTAATTATGTCGTGAAGTTATAATAGTAGCCAATAAAATCGTATTTTATGCTCTTGTCTCTTTTACAACCAAATTCGCATGCCACAATAAAATATTTTTATTTCCTAGAAAAGGCTTCATTAAATGCTACTCTAGACATGGAAAAGCGCCCTTAGTGCTCACGTCAAATCCAAACATTTTTCCTGACCCTCCGCGAAGCAAAAGAAGCGTGATCATCGCTTGTTTGAAACAGACTAAGCTATAGAGCAATTTTCACGAAACAGCGGTGCATAACTAATGAAAATGTTAGAGATTCAGCGCAATATGTCAGGGAATTGTTGTTAAATGTAATTCGGCCCGAAAAGTGGAACGGATACCAAGTTGAAAAGTTGGCCTGGTGTCGGGAATTGCCTTTTATTTATGTTAATTCGGGCATGCCCGTGTTCGAAAACTGAAATGTACATAAAGTTTAGTTGTTGAACAGAAAAGAGGCAATTTTAAAGTATAAGTGCTTAGCTGCGACCGACGACGGGCCAGATGTGACGGGATTTACACAAAAAGGAAGAAGTCCTGTTTTATTAAATAACGCCGAGGCGGCGTCTCGTGTTTTGCAGAGCCTACTTGGTTTGATTTAAAGAACTAACTTAACCAGGCAGGGGTAAGCCAATGGGGGCCACAACTTTGCTTCACAATAAATGTCACCGGGTGCACACCTTCGCTTGGAGATTTCTAGCATTTCAAGGGATCGTTAAGGTGAAAAATGCATATATTAACAAGTTTACGATGGAGTGACATTTATTGGTGCAGATCGGCGCGCACGAGAACCTAATAGAAAATTTCTCGATAATTCGTTTTGGCAGAGTGAAGTGGAAGCTGTACGAGTTTTGTAACTTCTAATTTCCTTTGGGGCTCAGTGATTGCTCGGCTGATAGACCTATCAGGCCAATCGATACGAGCGACATCTGTTAACATACTTTGATTTCTGATACACCAACATTTGTACACACAACTATGACCCTATCGTCATCTGAAATTGAATTGAAAGGGGCCTACAGAAGTTTCCATTAATTTCAACTGAAAAGCAAATCGGTTTAAAAATCAAAGCGAGGTATTTATCTTGTTGATTTCACGCTAGTGCTGCATCAACCTGCAATACATCTACCCGGAAATAAATCTGAGGTTTTTGCTGCTGTAGATAAAAGGTCTGTTTCATTGTGAAATCGAATCACCGTTGCAGTTTTGTATAATATATGATCTCAGTCATCTTAGCTTTTAGATTTTAGAACATTTCAGAAATGTGTTAAAAGTAACATAACGGGACTCTTCAATCGGCATTGTTAAAATACACAGATGTAGTAATTTTTTTTCTAAATATAGCGTATTACACAATATTTGTTCTAATCAGAACGACATATTAATTTTGCCAAGTACATTTTTACAAAGCAGTCTATTCTAAAATTGTGGTGATCATCATCAGTTGCCGTAGTTTAGAACCTAAAGTTCTGTTTTGTTTCTGAAGGCATTTGCCAATTTCCATTTTCTTCTTAAAACTTGGTTTTTCATTATAGTACCATCAGACTCATGCTTACCAACCGATGGAATTAAAAATAGTGGTTGAAATAAGGAACTAAAAATGCGCATATTATTTTATTAAAAATATGTATCATTATTAGCTCATTTGAACCCAATGTTTCAATGTTATTATTATGATGATGCATACCAACAAGAATGTTACAAAATCTCCTGGAACACTACGTGAACAGTGCTACAACTTTTCGAGTTTGTTTGAATATTTAAATCTATGCTCCTCGGGAGATTGCCACGTACAGGAATTATCAATGGTTAAACACAAATCAAACAGGGTTTAGTAACGGAGCTCAGTAACAGTAATATACAATCTTACAATATACCGGTTGATCATAAATGGTTGTGATTGTTTTTCTTAGGTTGGTACTATTAATGTTGGTTACCCTGTTGTCAATTTTCTTTACACAGGCGTGTGCACTTACCAATGCCATCAAATAAATGTCAAAATGACTTCGCACGCCAATGTGTTGTTTTCTGTATCAGGTCTGCCAAAGTAATATTTTGAAAACGTTACCAACGTTCGAAAAAAATCACAACCATTTATGATCACCCGGTATAGTCAATCAGTGCTGGATTCTGCAGGAAATCTGCAGTGCCAACGGCAAATCAAATACCAGCTGCAAGTATCCATGATCGGCAGCGCCATCCATTTCAGCATGTGACTTCTAGTAAGAGTCAACCTGCACGCTGCACGCAATTAGTAAAGGTTGATGCTTTACCGTTTAAAATCGGTGCAATTAATAAAATTGCACCACATTCCGTCACTTCGATTTGCAAAGCGGTGAAGTTTTTGGGCTCCGCCGAGAGTTATTGCGGCAACGTGTGACGTCAAGTATCAGTTCATCGCAGGAGTATACGAGTACATCGCAAAGCTTGGCGAAATACCATAAGTAGGGCGAATGTTCAGGGGGAAACGCCTTTTGCTCGAATTGAAATTCGTCAGATTTTATTTTAATATTGTTTAATTGTAAATATATGTCAGTCATAATTACATTAGCTGATAAATACACATGAAACTAAGTTATATCGTTTATAGTTTTAATTTTATTAATTAACACCCTTTATTATGTAATCATATTTGTTTTCCTGTTTTATTTGTGAGCATTGGAAGCGAATATATCTTTGTGTTACACTAATTGTGAGCAAATTCGCTTTTATATGGGTAGATGTTTCGGACATATAATTTCAGGTTTTGAGGTATAGCAGGCCCTGAGCTTTGTCGCATTGAGTGTCAGTAACCTCGGCTAGGTTCCTTTGTTACAAACCAAACTACCTGGCAACAAAGAAGCAAATAATTATACAAAAGCACCGTTACACAGATTGTGTAATTAATTATAGATTATGTACTTCTGAATTGACTTTACTGCAGCTAGTGGCAACTACAAAATACGAGAGCATGGCATAGAATAATCGATTACACTAAGCGTAAAATTAAGGAAATCGCGTATGCTATTATTACTTGTCATTATTTCGCGAATTTAGCACAGTTTTTTCTATAATACCAATCGTGTTCTTGAATATCTCTGGCCTCCATGGTTTTTTCTACACCTCAGTTACAGTTTTTCTCGGTCGGCCTCTCTTTCATCTTGATGGTGGTTTCCAGTCCCATACTTTTCTTGGTAAAGGATCTTCTACCATCTGCATTAAATGTCCACACCATTTTAGCCCCCTTGCCTTAATTGTGACAGTAATAGTAATGTCAACGCCCATCCTTAGTATAATTTCTATGATTCGGAGTTGAGTATGGTAAGTCCGCGGCATCTTCTCCTGTACTCCAGCGCCTTCATTCGGATTTCGTCTTGTTTGTTGGTTGCCCAAAATTCAGCCTCATACATATGAGGTACTGTGGGGTACTTCCTATTATAGTTTGATATAATTTAATTTTAGCTGTTCTTCTATAACATGTTTACTCCATAATACGGAGTTTAGTTTTCTTGTCGCTGCACGCCTTTGAACAACTCTACTGAAGATTTTATTCATACAGCTTCCATCAATGTTTATCTTTACGCCAAAGTATTTGTATTCGTGTGTACTTTTAATAGTACCGTATTCAAATTGAATATTAGAAGCCTGACCTTCAACAACAACACATTTTGTTTATTTATTGATTGACTTTCAAGCTCCACTTTCCCTACCTATCATTTATAGTTTTCTGAACTAGTACTCAATATCATGGTGGCCTTCTGGGGTACTACTTCGTAATCCGCAAATAACGTTGAATACAATTTATCACCTTTCAGAACATTTTCCTTCTTTTCTCCAGTTTAATAACCACTTAAATAAATTTTAAATAAAGTAAGTGCTGTACAACATATAGCTTAAAACTACATTTCTTAGTTTTACATAACTGGTCATGTTATACCATTTTTCAACTGCCTGTATTCATGTATTTTTAATACCTTTCTGCTTCAATATTTTCCAAAATTTGGTTACGGGTACGGTATCGTAAATCTTTCAAAGCCCATGAAAACCACATGTGTCTTTAGCTTTTGCACTAATCTCTTCTCAATCACTTGTGTTAAATAGAAAATCTTATCTATACAAGAGCGTCCCTGTCGGAAACCACATTGCTCTTCGTCTTCTATTAAGTTTCTCTATGTTTTACTTTTAATTATCTTTTCGGAAGGTCTGCTTAGAGAATTCATCTCAATTATTCCTCTATAATTTTCACAATTTATACGATCTCCCTTTTTATACAGGTTGCTTATGTACGTTTTTGTTCCATTCATGTGGTAATTCTCTTCTTTGTAAAAAATTACCGAAGATATATGTAAGGATTTCAAACAGATGATCGGCTCTGCTCTTTATTAACTCCATAGGTACCTCTGCTGGTCTAGCTGCTCCACCAGTTTTCGTTTTTTGCAAGGCTAGTTTAAATTATGCAAGTGTTATTTCTTCTTCTTCTGCTGACTCAGTGAAGTCGCCATGCTCTACTCTAATTCCACAATTAATATAAGTTGAGGTATATCTTCGCTGAACAACTTTTGGTAGTGTTGTATTCATTTCTGTATCATCAACTTCAGTTAGGCTAGTTCTTGTGTTTTGGTTTTCATCCTTTTTATTGCTCGCCATGTTTCTTTTGATCTTGTTGTTCCTCGATGTTTATCTATTTCTTGACATTTCTTCTGTCACCTAGTTTTTTTGCTAGTGTTACGTCCCGTTTTACTCCTCTGCATATTTTCTTTTTTTTTCAGTGATGTGGTTTTGTAATCACTTCTAATATAGTTCTTGCTTCTTTTCTTTAGTACCATTTTGTTTAAACCTTTTGTCCTCCAAACCCATCTATTATTGTATTTATATTATCGCATTTCTGCAAGAGCTTCAGACGCTGCTTGGTTTACGTGATTTCTGATGTCGTTATATATGCTTTATTGTATGCCATTTTTGCTATCTTCTCACTTAACAAGCGCGTGCAACCCACCATACAAAATACTTTGCTACAACGTATAATGGTCGTATTCGTGTTTATCGCCTCTCCACTACTCGATTCAATGGAAAATATATAAACAATGCTGACAAAAGCGGCCTATTTTCTGTAAACTTGTGGGGCTGGATATTAGCACGTGGACCAGGCGTTTTATGGTATATTGAGGAGAGATTTAATAGGCAAATATATATTACGATTTCAAATAGTATTATGCTCCCTTCCGTGTCTCAATTATTTTCAAACAGTAAATTTTTATTTCAACATGATAATTGCTGCGTTCATACTGCGCATATAGTAAGTAATTGGCTTCAAAACAATAATATTAATGTTGTTGGCTCGTCTAGCCGCAGTCCTGACCCCAATCTCATGGAAAACGTATGAAAATGTCAGCCCACAGAATGCCCAAGAACTACTCGAAATATTCAATAATGCATGGGAAAATATTCCTGACTATTCAATTCACCTGTCATCTGTCAAAAAGTGACCAATGAAAATCCAGAATTTGACGTATCTTGACCAATCAAAAAAATATCAGCGGATATATCTTCCTAGAAGGTATTCAAATGAATATTTTCAACAAATGAGATTTTTATTAAAAAAAAGTTAATATTAGTGTTCTGTTACTATAGCAATTACGTAGTTTGTTGCTAGATTTACTGAAAACTAATTTGAAAAGGAAGTTTGGTTCATTGAATAGTCCCTCGAATGCCATTCTTAGTCAAAGTTAAGTAGACAATTTTTGCTGTGGTATCACTATTCATGTCCATTGCCCTAATAGAACCTAAGCGCAATGGATCTTCGTGATACCACAGCAAAAATTTTCGACATAACTTTGACTACTTATGGTATTATAAGTGATGATTTTTGCAGGAATTTATATAGTTATATGCCACGAATATTAATGGAAGTTATAAATTGAAATGGTGCGATAACTAAGTATTATTAATGAATTATTAATTTGTTGCACATTTTAAATAAATAATTGTTAATTGCAACAGCCTGCATGTTTTCATATGATAAATCAATTTGATACAGGCTGTGAGTATAGCTGCCTACCATTAAAATTCAAATAGAGATTGATTCACACTAGACAAAAAAGGTGTCCTATTCGTTTGCCGCAATTTTACATTGGCATATCGTCCATAATTTGACTTAATCATAGATTAAATAAATATTATGACAATTCCGCACAATGTATTTGTACAGCACGTTTCCATAATTCTAAAATCCAGGCCATAACAAATACTTTTCATTAATATAATGCAATAAAGTGAAGCCTTCCAGCGCAGTTGGTAGAGCGTTAGTTTTGCTTAAGAAAGTCCTCGGTTCGACTTCCAAGGTGGGCGAAATTTTTCCGCAGCCTTGGCGATCGGTATTGGGTTCGGTGTAGCCATTTACCGTTGGGCAACATATTAACTGTGCTCTACTCGGAACCACAGACCTAGGAGATAGTGTAACAAAGTCAACAGATCACCAGCACACACACCTAACACAATGGTTGCTACGAAAGCTCAAAAAGATGCGCTCCAACTTTGTAAGCCGAAACCAGGGCAAGTTGAGCAGTGCACAGCTAGATGCTAACATACCAAGCACCAGCCTCTACAGCGGTAGATAAACGAGGTTACAAATAATACGTACATAATACATAATGCAATGAAATACCTTCTATTTTTTTTGGAACGTCAATGAAAATTAATGCAAACGTCAAAATAATTTACTATGCCTTTGAAAAAGGGATGAAAGCTATTTGTATCTGTGCCTTGTTAAGGGTTAGATACGTCAAATTGACATCAAGGCACCCTAGAGCGTTCTAAAGGACGAGCGCGGTAAATGACTTATGAAATTAGTTTTTATACAGCTCGGCAAATTCTTGAATTAATAACTTAACGAAAGGCATTTGGATATAGGCAATTTCAGTTAATAGTCTTATTTTGAGCCTATAGGAATTTGTAGTTAACCATGTCCTCATATTTTGAGAATACCCTGTATACGGTGTTTGTAGATAGCTAGACAATCCGTAACTTCGTTAATAATAAAAATAACAAAAAAAACTTTTTATTTGACGTAAAGCAATGTGAGCCCCGGCCTCTGATTTTAAGCAGTGATACAAGACAGCGTGGCAGTGCGGTTAGGACGCTCGATTGAGGTCCACGGTACATGGTTCAATTCCCACATCGGGCAACTGACGGTCGGCCCACCCAGTCGCCTTAAAAATTGGGTACCAAAACCACCTTTGTGGAAGTAGGCAAAGTAAGGTAGTTGTCGAAGGCGTGATGCTAACCACATCACCCAGTATGACGTTAACGGTATGCCAGATTGACTGGCTTTCGTAAAGAGATATATTGGCGGTCTGGACCCGCCGCGTCTCAGGACATATTCCTACGTGTGGAATGAAGCGCCCTGAACTTTTATAAACGAATTTTATTTTTTAAATTGAACACGCTGTATATTTTTAGATAGTTGAAATGAGTGCTAAAAATGTTTTATAATAGGATGCTTAAACTAACATTTTGGTACCCATTTTTTTTAAATTTAAAAATGTTATTTACTGTAGGTCATGACTTACGCAAGATCACTAATAATCGAACAAGAAATGCAAAACAGATTCCACTTGGCTTTAAAAATCGTTCATGGTCCAATTATCGCACCAAACGTACTACAAGTGCAAACGATGTTTTTTTAATGGAACAATCACAGTTACAAAGTACAATAAAAGACCTTTCCAACGATGTAAGATATTCCCCATTTTTAAATAAAAAATAAAAAATACAATTCAAAAATAATATTGCTCCATTTTACAAAACATAGTTTTTTAGTACGTTTGGTGCGATAATATGGTCATGAGCAACTTTTAGAGCCCAGTGGAATTTGTTTCTTGTTCCATTGTCAAAGATTTTGCATAATACATGGCCTACTTCAGGTAAACACATTTTCTTAATTAAAAAAATTATAATGTAGACTATTCAATTCATCTGTCAAAAAGTGACCAATGAAAATCCAGAATTCTGACGTTTCTTGACCAATCACAAAAATATCAGTGGATATATCTTCCTAGAAGGTATTCAAGTGACTATTTTAAACAAATGTGATTTTTATTAGAAAAAGTCAATATTAGTGTTCTGTTACTACAGAAATTGTGTAGTTTGTTGCTAGATTTGCATACTGAAAACTAATTTGAAAAAGTAGTTTGGTTCATTAAATAGTCCCTCGAATACCATTCTTAGTCAAAGTTAAGTAGATTATTTTTGCGGTGGCATCACTACTCATGTCCATTGCGCTTGGGATTAGGACTCGTGCTATCGCACTCGTCCTAATCGTACCAAAGCGCAATGGACATTCGTGACATCACCGCAAAAATAGTCGACATAACTTTGACTACTCATGGTATTATAAGTGACAATTTTAGTTTAAGCACGCTATCTATCATAAAGTATTTTTAGCGCTTATTTCTAATATCCTAAAATATACGGAGTGTTCCATTCAACAAACCAAAGTCCTCTATCGTTACATAAAAATCTGGTGTAATACACTCACACAACTTCGTTTTATAGTGATCTTATAATTAGTCAAAAATTTGATTTTTAAATTCTAAGCATTTGTCAAAATTTTAAAAAAAATTGCAAATTCTACAAAAACGGTACAAAAGAGAGAAAATTTTTTTTAGAATTTCAAGCTGAACTCAAAATTGTAATAATATACCGGTTGTTCTATTTAAAATAGGATTTAACAAAAAAAACAAAAGAAACCCATTTTAGAAGTATTCAACTGAAAAATCACCTATGTCACAACAATACACATTAAAAATTTAATAAAAATATAAAGTTTGAAAAAATCGTTACAGCCGTTTTTGAAAAAATCGAAAAAAAAAATGAAAAATCACAAGAGTAAACACCTACTTCCGGTTATGCGATTTTCTTCAAAAGCTTGCTGTCGCATCTACATAGTACACAAAACTTATACCGGGTGTCCATTCTCAAAGTCGAACATAGGCAATTAACATTTAGTGCATTCACTCGTTCTTCATTGAAATAATTCATTTTTCTGTAGATAATTTTAACAGACGTTGACGGAAAATATCTGATTTACGCTAACTAATTACCATTTGTTTTGACAAATGCTATCGAAATTGAAAAGCAAGGCATGGCATATTTAAAAATTCCCAAGTTTTAAATTAGCATTTTAAAATAGAAATCGCATCTTGAATATTATTATTGGTATCATTTGATGCGGAATAATTTTATCTTTCCATTGATACCATTATCTTCCCTGTAAGTTGAATTGGCGAGCAGGAATCGGTAAAAACGTTCTATACAATGTTAATCGCCTATGTTCGACTTTGAGAACGGACACCCGGTATATGAAGTTTCAATATCATACCTCTTTTCGTTTTTGAGAGATTCTGTTCACACAGACACACAGACAGACACACACACTCGCAGACAGAGCAGACAGACCAATGAAAAAAAAATGTTTTTTGGGTTCAGGGGACTGTAAAACGTGAAGATCTGTTGACAACTCAATTTCGATTGTTTGGGGTGAATCCAATACTTCCTTTATCGTAAAAGGAAGTAAAAAAACAGGACATGGCTTAAATTGATTTAGGTCAATTTATAGGTTGTATACTGGCGTTTCAAATTAAATTAAAGTTTTTTTCCATATCTTTATTATTAACGAAGTTACAGACTGCATTCTAACAGTTGATGTTCAAACGAGTTTGCTATTTAATTGATTAGTCCCGCTTCTAATCAAATCTCAAACAAACACTGTAACCCACACGTACTGGTTTGATGCTGTCAATTCTTGTTCATTTTTCCTAGCAGGCGCAAATTTAATAAGCAGTTTATAGCAACGAGAAACGTAGCAATTATACGAGACGTATTTTTAGCGCCGGTAATTCCCCAGAAAGCGTTTGAAGCGTTTGCTGTTTAACTAGCATCAAATGCGTTTAAGACATACTCCGAATCGAATACGCATTGATAACCCTAAAAGCTTCACGGAAATGGAAGAGCTTTGCTAAGATTATTTAAAATCTGTTCTTGAGCGATTCACGGAAAGGTAATTTAAATTTATCTTTACTGGCTGTGGCTCAGTTGCTGGGGTAAAAAGAGGAAGTAATTAAGCAACACTTTGTGATTTAAATAATTTTCAGACAGAACTGATGCTTAACATGTTTAGTAAATCAATTTAGTTTTACATTAAGTTAAAGCATCCTGTAACATAGTTTCGAGTGTTTAAAATTCGTGAAGATAACCGAATTAAGAGCTAACTTTATAGTTACATTGTAGTGCATTAAAGTCTCTTTTCCTGGAACGAAAACTTGCATGCTCTCGGTTTAATCCTCTCTTTGTACTAAATTTCGTGACTGTAAATGTGAGAACAAACATTTATCTACCTCTTCAGCGAGGATATAAAACTAGCAGCGTAGTTCAAGTACTAGTGAATGTCAGTGTGGTGACGTGGAGAGAAGGCAATAAAACTTGAAAGCAATTTGAATCAGCTTATTTACATGTTTATGTAGAAAACAAGGATTAGGCATAGAATAGGGAAATAACACGTATATTGCGGCAAAATTGGGTTTATTTACGCAGTAATCAGGTAGGGAAATCATAGTTTATTGGTTAAATGCACTGTACGTGAATGCTGGAACAAAAATGATGTAATAATTTTATCAGTAAACACTCCTTTTTACACTTTTTACGCACAATTTGTTCAAATTTTCAACTTGCCTACGATGCGTTCATGGAAATGACGAAGGTCATTGCTAATATTATTGAATACAGGCTGCAGTAGAGCGATAGGTTCAGCTGTTGAATTGTTATAATTCATAATAAGATAATTTTTGTCCAGCAGCACCGCCAAGAATTTTTCACTAATAGCTGTGAAAAGCATATCAATTTGAAGAGTCAGCCTATTGAGTAAGCAATTCGAAGTTTATTATGAAAGATATCTGTAATGGGCTTTACTCAGAAGTTTCGCCTCAAGTGGGTGTTAGGACACTAAATAATATACTTACTATAATATAGTATAATACTAAAACAAAAATGGATATGCTTGATAATGCGAATTAAATCAATTTCAAATTAAAAATTAACCGCAATGGGATTCGAACTGCAGCGCCCGCGAACGTGAATTTAAATCCCGGCGCCTGATCCACGGGACTATCGAGGACCTCTCCCGGCTTTGCGAACGAACTTGTTTAAGCTTTTTGATTCTTTTACGACATTACCCTGTATCTGTTGGATGCAATTTTTCGCCAAGTGTAAAGATTGACTTACGTGCAAATGATTAGTTTTATATATTTCTCAGTTAACGCAAAATATATAAAATCTTAATTTTTAAGGTGCTCATTCTGTATATATTTGTCCGGTTTCTTCTCTGTTTCATGCCAGGTAGTCATATAATCTGCATGCAATATATCGTCTTCCTCCAAGTTTCTAGGGTAAACCACCAACAGACAGATAAACAGACAAAATTTGGAGAAACTGATTTCATCAACTAGGGACCCTGAAACGTGAAGCTCTGAAGAAATCTCGGAGAGTTTTTCGTGATTTCAATGCTTTTTTCGTCTTTTAGACGAGGGAAGTAAAAACTGAGAAACTCCAAAAAACGTTATAGGTAACTACACATCCAATTATCGCATACAAGTATGATCATCATCCTCATCCAGTTCTTTTTAAGTCCATTGTTGGACGCCTCTTCTAGCAGTCGTCTGCACTTCTCTCTGTTATGCTTAACCTTTCTGGGTTTCCATATTAGAAGTTTACGTGTCTACCTGATGCCTTTTAGTCTGACAGCGTCATTTCGTTTTATAACATTGGTGAAACATTTTCACAGTTTTAGTATTCCACGATTTGTTTAGTAAAACTTGAAACTGAATATGCTACATAAAATACCCCAAATATTTTTACGGATTTATTTTATAGCTCCCTAGACGCAAATAAATAGGTTTTGTTGGTGCACATTTCACGTTTAGATAACTGCCAATTCATAAAATTCAAAATAGTTTTCTGTGTACATTCTCACAATATAAGCAAGGTATGACGCTGTAGTTTTACTTTAATTTGTAATTAAATATTTAGCACTTTGTTTACGAATTACACAAAATACAGATAATATTTCTTCAAAAATTTAAAACTAATAAAGTTATACTGAAATATAAATAAAAGCTCATATCAGAATTAAGTACACGATTTAAAAATAGTTTATAATTTTGAAAACATCTAGAGTGTATTTCTATCTATAACTAGCAAGATACCCGTTATTTGTACAGACTAAAAAGGTTTGTTTTTTCTTCTAAATCTTAAATGAATTCTAGAGGGCTCTCCTCCCCCTCATTCAATACGCTAAACGCCTATACTAACAAACGCTGCAAAATAATATTGTAGATAAAAGGAAAACAATATTCTTCCGAAAAAAGTTCTCCATAACTCTTTTATGCATCACGTATCCCCTGGAAATGTGTATGTAACTGTCGTTTCTTTTTTATAGTTTGATAAAACTTTAGTTTTAGTATTTCGAGAATAAAATAAAAAAATATATCTACATTACTAAATGTTGTATTCCTACATTATAACACGATACCCATTTCCACCACTTGGGGGTGGAATTTCAGAAATCCTCCTATTTTATTCTACATTGGACTCACGGCGAAAAAAGCAATAACTTTAACTTCTTCTTTAACTCCTTCTTACTTTTACCCCATTTTTACTCCTTTAGGAAAGAAATTTTGAAAAAACTAAACCACTTTTTAAAGATCCAAAAAACACATATGCCCAAAAACCACGGTCTGATTCAATAAGCACAGGAGAGATGAAGCGTTCTATAATTCACCCCTGAACCCAAATTCGCACCTTTAGGAGTTGATTCGTGCACAATCCTAAATTACGGAACTTTTATACGTAACCTTTCTAAGTAAAAACCGAATTGATATATTATCGGCCCTTAAAGATATTGAGGAATTTCTGAGAACACAGTTTACCCCTTTTCTTCTTTTTAGGGTGGAAATTCGAAAACTCCTTTCCTAGCACTTCCCTACGTAACGAAAGGAATCTTCTTGCCAAACTTCAAGCTCCTGGTACCAACGATTACTACGGCTCTGAGTTGAGTCGGTGCTTTATTTTTTATTCATATACACTGCATCAGAATAATATTTTTAAAAAAACTTAAACCTATTTATAAAAATTTTAAAAAGACGTCTAAGTGCCAAAAAATAGTGTTCTAACTCAACCAATACAGGAGATACAATGGGTTCTATAATTTACCACAAATGAAAATTTGCACCTTTAGGGGTGGATTAGGGTAAATTCCTAAAAAACGTTTTCAGATATATGTATAGAAAACCTTTGCAAGTAAATACTAAGTCGATATCTTATCGGGTTTGAGAGATATTGAGGAATTCGTGAAAACAGAGTTATCCCCTTTCGACCCCTTAGGGGGTAGAATTTCAAAAAATTCTTTTTACCAAAATTCATTTTATTCTGAAATAAACCCACGGCAAAAAAATCGATAATTTTAACCCCCTAACCTTTTTCATTTTACCCATTTTACGCTTTTAGAGGTAAAATTTAAAAAACCCTTAAACCACTTTTTGAAGCATTTTAAAAACACATCTATATGCTAAAAATAGTGCTCTCTCAACAAACACAGGAGATACAACGGATTCTCTTAGGGGTTGACTTGGGCACAATCTTGAAATACGATTTTAGACGTTTGTATTGAATACATATGCAAGCAAACGCCAAGTCGATATCTTATCTCGTCTAAGAAATATTGAAGAATCCGTGAAAACACAGTTTACCCCGTTTCGCCCTCTTAGGGGTAACATTTCAAAACAATTATTTCAGCCTATTTTATGCTAAAATAAACCCACAGCAAAAAAATCTACAATTTAAACCCCCTACCCTTTTTATTTTACCCTTGTTGCTAGTTTTGGGGTGAAATTTAAAAAACCCTTTAACATCTACATGCCAAAAATTAATGCTCTAACTCAACAAACACAATAGATACAACAGCTTCTATAATTCACCCCAAATGCAGATTTGCATCTTTAAGGGTTGATTAGGGAAAAATCCTGAAATTTGCTTTTAGACATTTGTATTGCATACCTATACAAGAAAACACCATGTTGATATCTTATCGGGTCTAAGATATATCAAGAAATTCGTGAAAACAATAAAGAAGCCAACCTGCGATCGATTACTAATAATAATCAATGGTAGTATAATCGCAGATCAACCCCCTTATCATTTATACACCACGGTAGCTCTGAAAGGTTTGTACTTACCGTAATGACCTAGCTAACTCAATCTCTGCGACCTAGGGTCGCTGATTCTTATCATCAGCTGTACTACTGCAAGCTCTTTTAATAAAAAACAGAGCGCCAGAAATCGCAGATTTCGAGAAATAAATAAAGTCATAGCAAACAATTAAGTTTATTTAATTAACAATTCATAGTTGCCTTGCAACATCGATATTAAGTCCTTAAATTGATTGTCACAGTATTAAAATGTCTGAATACAGTATTTTACTTATGCTGAAAATGCAGCACGCACAGAAAAAAAATATATGAACCTCTTTTGGGCTCTTGGATTGAATGTGACCACAACTCAATGAAGGAGAAAGCTTACCACTGTCATATGTTTTAACCGTTATCTGGGTAATGATAGTAAAATGGCGTGAGGGCACTTTTTACAAAAATTACTTAATAAGTATTCAAATGGGCATTTTGTAATAGATTAAATTTGTGAATCGTAAATTTGTGAACAATTAATACATTGCATTTTATAATAGAATAAATTTGTAAATCGCAGATTTGTGAACAATTAATACATTGCGTTTTAAGGTAGATTAAATTTGCAAATTGTAAATTTGTTAGTTGTGTTAGTTGCCGTTGGAATCAAATCAGCCAACAATTCATGGGCGGACGGGGTTATCAACAAACGTTGAAATAAGACTAACTTAGATTGTGACAAAAAACGTCGCATGCAGGCGATGAATTGGTCCAAGATTATTTTAGCGTTCCATGCCAACAGCAGCACCGACTTCGCGGCCGAAATTGATAATGGAAAGGATGGTCCTCGTTACGAACTGGCAAGCTCAAAATGACATTCCAGAAAGGAGTTGAAGGCCCAAGTTATTAATTACGGTGTCAATTATGACATCAAACGTGGCGTCGATCAGAAGACCCAAATAAGAAGTCGTTTAAAAACGGCGTTTAAGAGCTAATAAGAAAAGGGAAATTACTAAACTTAAATATCAAACAAAGTAGCGCAAACATACCTGATTTCATTCAACAACCCACAAACAAAATTAAATAATTGAGGCGCAATATAGCACACAAGATGCCTTCTTGGAACTAGTTGCTCCAACCAAAAGCAAAAGTTAAATGAAATCGCGGACGAAAAAAGACCGCTGCGGCTGGCGCATAATGATAAGGAATTATTTGGGGAAAACCGAAATCAGAGAGCTCGCGCGAAGCAAGTTTGGTATCATTTGAAATACAGCAAATCATAACTCGAGTGAACATATACAGGCTGGCCCGGAATAGATGAATAATTGACGAAACAAATAGCCGGAGCTAAAGATTTGTTTCAAGTTTACCCCTTTTCGTCCCCTTAGAGGTGGAATTTCAAAAAATTCTTTTTTACCCATATTATTCTGAGATGGACCAACAGAAAAAAATATGAAAAATGTTAAATACCTACTCTTTTTCAATTTTTCTTTTTTCACCCCTTTAGGTTAAAATTTCAAAAAATAATTTAACCCCTTTCTAAATAATGTAAAAATACATTTACATGCCAAAAGAGAATTCTATAACTCAACAAACACGGGCCATATAAAGGGTATTATAATTCACCCCTAATCCAGATTCACACTTTTAGGGATTGATTAGGGGAAAATCCTGAAATACATTTCTAGGCATTTGCATTGGCAATCTTTGCAAGTAACATGTGAGAAAATGAAAATAAAATCAAGCTTGGCTTTGAAATAATTGTTGTATGAATAATATTTTGGTGGCACTGTCAAACTCTGGGTTAGCAAATTAGGTTTTCCGTCAGTTTTGACACAGACCGACGCAAAACCTAACCTGCTAACCTCGAATTTGACATAGACTTACAGTGTCACCAACATATTGTTCATACAACAAATATTTCAACGCCAAGCTTGATTTCATTTTCGTTTGCTCACATGTTATATGCCAACTCTATATCTCATCGAACCTAAGAGATATTAAGGAATTCGTAAAAACACATTTTACTTCTTTTCACCCTCTTAGGGGTCGAATTTCGAATTTCAAAAATCTCTTCTTAGCACTACCTTACGTAACAAATTAAACATTCCACCGAAATTTCAAGTTCCTAGTACCAGTGGCTTCGGCTCTGCGTTGATTAGGCCTGATTGTGATTTTTATTTCGCCTCGCCCAACAATATTCATAGTTGGCCGGGAATGTTACGCTTTTCGTCCTAGATACACAATGTACTATTAACGTGATTTCGTTATGAACGAACCACAAAAATCTCAAAATAGCGAC